>JAKLMY010000324.1:0-30365 GCA_022814645.1 Ganoderma meredithae | reverse complement strand
TGAGGCAGGACCAGCAGAGACCATGGCTACACCCGCAGAGTGGCACAGCCTGTCATGCAGCCTGTGGGTGGCAGACAACGCTCCAGGGGCCTTGCAGGTGTCCTGGGAGTGTGGACATGTATAGTTGAGCATGGAGAGCAAGGAGGTCGCAGTGGGGGTGAAGGGGGCACCATGGTGATGTGGCAGCGGGGCATATAGTCAATGACAGGGCGTGCAATGTGCTGGCCAAAGGACAGAGTGAATGGACAAAAATTGTGTCCTGGAGTGAAGGATAATGGAAGGAGTCCCAAAGCGAGCAGATGTGTCAAGCAGAGGGGGCTAGGTGAGGCCAGGGAGCAAATGGACAGGCAGGGATGGACTCCTGAGGTGTTCAGAGTGCAGGGCTCATAACCTGTTGGCTGCAGTGGGCCTCAGGATGTCACAATGGCCTCAGTCAAGCTCTGTAAAGTCTAACATTGCAGGGAAAAGTACTACACTACTCACCTAAGTCAAGCTCTGTAAAGTCTAAGGACCACAGAGCTTGACTCTGGCATTGAGACAGCCTATGGAGCACGTGCTACATCGCTTACAAGGTGCTCTATCTACTGGCGCCATTATGGCACTCAAAGAGCGAGTAATGCATATGCTACAATGTAAAGTAGGAGTGGGTGCAGATCTACACTAATTAGAGTCTCTAATGATAAGTATGCTGTATCTCTATAACAAGGCATAATCTAGAGCCACGAAAATTAGCCAAGGTAGAGGGCACTGTGAACTATGTAGGGTACAAAGGTGGACTTGGCATGGTCAAAAATGCGCACGCTACAGTGCCGACTTCAACAACCACTACATTGGACCATGTACTCAGAATGCAGCACAGGGAATGTTCATAAGAGAACATATTTCATTTTAGAGAAGGAACATGTAGAAATATTGTCATACAAGATATCACTACTCACTAGATATATCTATGTGTGAAACTGGGAAAGTGTGCATGCTGAGCAGTCAAGCTGCAAGCATTTTGAAATCCTCTTAAGTCCAAAGTACTGGGAATCAGTACATCATAAGGACACCATCCATGCCAGAGACTATTTTATTGAATTTCACTTGGAAAAGCTTCACCAATGGTGCACCAAGGGGGTCACTAATAGCTCGATGCATAGAATTCAGTGTTCAGCAGCATGGTTGGATTCTAGCAGACACCCAATTGGATCATCAGTGGTGATCCAGGCATAAACATCTGGCTCTTTCCACCAACTGGAATTCCGGTGGATCTCGGGCTGCCTGTGTAGAGGTTACATGACATTCCATCAAGAAGTGGGGCTGTTGGGATTTGAACCCTTGAATGCGGGAAGCTTGACATTATGTTAGGAACAGACCAGCCACTAAACCAGCTACACCAAAAAAGCACAATGTCAAGCTTAGGCTTGACACTTGACTGGTACTATATATGTAGCTTATAATGCTTGTTTGTGACACATGACACCTAGAGACCTCAGCTTTGACCTCTTGTCTCCAAGTAAGCCTCACTGTACTTTCACTCACTAGTTACTTGCTCAATACACTCTTGTCTCTAGCCTGACCGTCAAGCCCTGCTCTGCTCTTACTGCACAAGTGCTTATTGATGCTCTTGCTTGTCTCATAAGCTCCCTCCTGATCTTACTTGAAAGTCAGTCATAACATGTATTGTATCCTGTCCTATTGATGACAAACCCTGCCATGCCACTGCTGCTCCACAATGCTGCCATGCCCACCATATCATATTTATGACTGCCTAGATCCTGCACCATCATCTTGTAGATTGCATAATTGAGGGGGTGCATTATGATACATCTATGGCCACTGTCTTGTATGTTTTTTATATGTTCCTATTTATGTTTATGTCCCTGTTCCTGTCCTTCTGCTCGCACTGTACTTTGCTTGAGGAGGTGTGTTGGAATCTTGTTATTATGTAAGAGAGCTTGTTTCATGCTCGCGGTCTTGTTCTGGTTATTCAGCCCTAGAGTCTTGTTACCTGCATGTATTTAGGTATGCCCACGGTGCAATGTCCCTTACACATTTGCATCAGTGTTTAAATGTGACCTGTTCTTCGCTTATTTGCTCTCCTCCCACATGCCTCGCTTCCTCCCACATTTTATAATATGAAACTAGTACCATTTGAAAGCCTGAAGAGTGCTATTTCATATGGAGTATATCAATACAACAATTACTTATACTAGAAATAATAGTTCTACTTAGGCATAGTGAACTAGTGGCTCATCGGCTCAGCGCTAGTGTTTTATAGTGATGAGTAATAGTCTTTTATATGGCATACAAATAA
This sequence comes from Ganoderma meredithae, assembly GCA_022814645.1. Classification (NCBI taxonomy): domain Eukaryota; kingdom Fungi; phylum Basidiomycota; class Agaricomycetes; order Polyporales; family Polyporaceae; genus Ganoderma; species Ganoderma meredithae. Next base: position 28,066 of record JAKLMY010000324.1, on the reverse strand, counting down.
ACCCTAGGATGTGTAGTGTGGCTGTGTCGTAAACCCTGATCTAGGGTTGTAAAGGTAAGTAACTTTCGTAGTCCTTGATTACATAATTGTATACTTCAGGTAATCGGAATATGAAATATATTCCCACAGGCTCATTGGACCGTTACAGGTCCTGGCGTGGAACGTAGCCTATAAGAACGATTAATTCGTACCTCATCGTAGTGCCTTGCAATTTTGGGCCGTAATAGTTTGACACCTCTAGGACATTATCAGTGACTAACCCATGGAATACATGCATTTCATGAGACATCAGTGCCTACTCATGCGAGAGTATGCATAGAGGTTTGTGCGAAAGACAAGTCGGTTAGCTAGACAATGTCAAAGTATGGATCCTATATCTGATACTTGTCCCGGGTGGGTAACAAGAATTATGCGATACTAGGGTGTGTTGATAGTCTCAAACCAAGACTGTCTGCGTACTGCTCATGTCCATGTAGGAGCGGCGGTTTGGTACGAATCTATCTTGTGCAGGTGATGATATTCGTACATGGCATCAGCTGAATACAAAGTCCAGGTTACAACTACTACATAGCTTCTCTCCGCCGCGGCGTTGCTCTCAAGATATCATCGACGCTGCATAACTGGTTACCATTTGTCTCCTCTTTGAACTGGACCGCTAAACTCACCGGAGGATCATCTCGGCCGCCTCGCTCGCGCTGATCACTACCTGCCTCTTGAGTTTGTAGCTCTCCGTTATTCCCAGGTTTACCATAGAGCCAACAGTGCCTTCGTTCATATCTGGAAGACGCTTGGTCATGCTTGTATATCAATTTTGACTGCACTGCAACTTACCAAGTCCCGCGTCACTGTTGCCCTCATAGTGTGCTGCCCTTAGCTTCGCGACGAGATCTGAAGAATCATAGCCTGCGTTATCCGCGAGGATAGTCGGGATCATTCTCAACGCCCTCCCGAACGCCTCGGCAGCAATGGCTTTCTTGCCCTGAATTTTCCGAACCTCTTCATCGACCGCACAGCTCATAAGCATCTCCGAAGAACCCCCACCGAGGACAATTCGGGTCTCTTTGACAGTCTGAGACAAGACAGAGAGCGCATCGTGGAGTGAACGGTCTGCTTCGTCGATCATTTGGTTTGTTGAACCACGCAGAACAACAGTGCAAGCCTCGCCGGCCGCAACACCAGAGAACTTGATCAACTGACCAACAACGTTGGATAAGTAACTGTTGTGCGGGTATGGCGTGGAGAAATACCTTGTCCTCCCCAATCATGATCTCCTCGATCAGCTCACATCGTCCAAGCTTCACCAGCTCGGGATGATCGAAAGTACTGGCAATCTCACCCCCAGTGACAAGCGCGAGACGCTCCACACCCTCAAAATCTGCATGCTCGATCGTGAGGATGCCTTTATCAGAGAGGAGAGATTCGGGGTAGTTGTAGATTAGTTGTCGGTTGACGAAGCAGTTGATGCCATGCGTCGCAATGGCGTCCACCTTGGCCTTCATCTTCTCCTGCGGAGAGCGTTCATTTTCGCGACTCCAGAGAGCAATTCGCATAACAAACCTTCTCAGCACGCTCAAGCTCAGCTAGTTTTCCCGTGCTGTCGACCTTTATCCGAGCACCGAAAACTTTGATCTTGTCGGTGTCCATAGCTTCGAAAACGAAGAGATGAGGTTTCTAAGTCCAATCAGCACAGTAGCAAACCTACAAGTGTTCGCGATAAGAATCTTGGCGTTCTCCAGTCGTTTCGGACAATTGGTACCAATAGTCTTGTCAAGAATGAAGCCTGCTGAAAACCTGAGAGACTTCAAACTTGAACCCCGCGAGAATGAGCGCACCTTCATCTAGATAAGAATCGGTCAGCTTGCCCCCGACCTTCTTGATGATCTGAATGTGCTCCAGATTCGTTGATCCCTATTAAGGCCTCCATCAACACGGGCTTTATGGATATTGAGGATGGGTGACAACCTTGAGTCTAAGGACAGCATCCACAGCGAGGTTGGCGAAGTAGTCTTTGTCTTGCGAGAGGACTTTTGAAGAAAGAGTAGTCCGCGCGATGTTAACGAGATCCTGCCTGAAGCGAGCAGGATCCGTGCTGAATCGGATTAAAATGGGATATTTCGCGCGAGGGCTTTTGGATGTGGACAGAAGATGCATACCTATTATCCTTGGCGGCCTTTTCGAGTGCACGAAGAGATGCGGCACTAGCTATGCGGAAACCTTCAATGATGGTTTGTGGGTGAATCTTCTGAGCGATGAGCTTCTCGGCCTCCCTGAGGAGCTCCGCAGCGAGAACGCAGACACTTGTTGTACCATCGCCGACTTCGTCGTCCTGAACTTTTGAGATGTTGACGAGAATCTTGGCAGCAGCATTGTCGAGTTGAATGGACTTGAGGATTGTCGCCCCATCGTTGGTGACGTTGATTTCGCCAGAGGATCCTGACTGGAGGATTTTGTTCATGCCCTTAGGGCCAAGGGTAGATTTGACGAGATCACCCAACGCAAGCGCGCCGACGAAGGACGCAAGGCGAGCATTCTCAGCCTTTTCCTCAGTGGCCTGGAGGACATATGAGACAAGAATGCGGGAGAAAGGGGGTGAGAGGTACCTCTGCGCCAAAGATATGCATGGACATCTGAACACAGACGGAGGAGACCAAAGAGATGAAGGAGGCGAAGGACGGTGTAGAGGAACGCAGCAGCAGAAACTGAGCCAAGGTTGAGCGCTTGAGCAAAGGAGGCTGTGGAATCACGTGAGGGAGGAGAGAGGAGATCAGGGTCGTGGCATGCACTGCACAGTCCGAGTCCCGAGCAACAGGGACAGCGCCGCTGCGGGTCCACGTCGACGTCCACTCCCCCTCCGTTCACCAACGGCCGCCAACCCCTCTTTCTGGCTTTCTTTTCCTCCTTTTGTTTCCCTTGACTCTGTCTTCTGCACATCTCTTCCCCACTCGTTGCACTCGCTGCGTAGACGATGTCTGGCAGCGTCCGAGTACGCCGCCAGGCTTCCCCGCCCGCCCGCCATGCCCATCTCGCTCCAACATCCCAGAGGTTTCCTCATTCTCGACACGATCATCTTGACGCAGACGAGCGTCGTGAAGCTGCTTCGAGAGGCCTCCGCCCTGGTCGCAAGTCCCATGTCACGGGAGGTCTCAACCTTTCTTCTGGAGAGTGGAAGCTTCTCGCTGTCGTCTTGATCGTTGCGTCCGCAGTCAGGCTTTTTCGTATCTCTCAACCCAACAGTGTTGTGTATGTCCACCCCCTTCCACCCTTCAAACATGTTCCAATGTGCTCGTATGGTACTCACCTCCCTCCCTTCAGGTTCGACGAAGTCCACTTCGGCAAATTCGCCTCCAAATACATCAAATCCTCCTATTTCGTAGATGTTCACCCACCTCTTGCTAAGCTCCTCATCACACTCGCCGGCTGGGTTTTTGGGTATGATGGCAACTTCGATTTCAAGGACATCGCAAAGTACGTTTCCGTCCTTCGTTGCCAGAACGTTCTGAGGGCTCACATCTCACTAGAGTGTACACAAACGTGCCTTACGTCGCCATGCGCATGGTTCCGGCCTTAATGGGTGTTGCGACTGTGCCCCTCGCTTACCTTACTCTGCGTGCACTCGACTGTCGGGTCACAACCGCCCTCCTCGCCTCCCTCTTCATCACCTTCGAAAACGGCATGATCACTCAGTCTCGTCACATCCTCCTCGATTCTCCTCTCATCTTCTTCACCGCCCTTACCACGTTCGCCTGGACCGGTTTCTGTAATGAGGATCACTACGAACCTTTTACCGATTCCTGGTGGATTTGGCTCTCCATGACCGGGCTGTCTCTTGGCGCAGTGGTGAGCTGCAAGTGGGTTGGCCTCTTCACCATCGCTACCGTTGGTTTGGGTACCCTCAAGCAACTCTGGGATCTCCTTGGCGACCTTCGGGTCTCACCCAAGCTATTCATCAAGCATTTCCTCGCCCGCGCACTATGTCTCATCCTGATCCCTGTCATCTTTTACATGTCGATGTTTGGCCTTCACTTCCTCATCCTCAGCAACTCTGGCGAAGGAGATGGCTTCATGAGTTCGGAGTTCCAGCACACCCTCAATGGACGTGGGATGGCCGATACTTTCGCTGATGTGGCTATTGGGTCGCAAATCACCCTTCGACATGTCAATACTCAGGGGGGTTACCTACACTCCCATGCTCATCTTTATCCTGGTGGCAGCAAGCGTAAGTCTGTCTCCGTTCAGCTGGAGACAGTAATATCTTTCTGGGTCTGACGTGACATCATAGAGCAACAAATTACCCTCTACCCCCACCGCGACAACAACAATGACTGGCGCATCGTGAATGCGTCTGCAAGTGGCGACCCATACACTGACTGGAACGATCACGACATCTCGTACATCACCTCCGGGACTCGGGTTAAAATCCGTCACGTTCAGACCGACAAGTCGCTTCACTCACACGATGTCCGCCCTCCTGTCTCCGATGTCGATTTCCAGCAGGAGGTCTCTGGGTACGGTATTCCGAACTACGCAGGTGACACGAACGATGATTGGATCGTCGAGATTCACCGAGGTGACAAACGTGACAAGGAGTCTAACAAGCGTCTGCGAACGTTGAGGACTCAGTTCCGGCTGAGACATGTCATGACCGGCTGCTATTTGTTCTCGCACAAAGTCAAGCTCCCAGAGTGGGGCTTTGAGCAGCAGGAGGTGACGTGCAACAAGCAAGCTGTCTTGGCCAATTCGCTTTGGTACATTGAAACAAACTACCATCCTAAATGTATGCCTCTCTCCCGATTCCGTCATGGTCACAAACTGAATACGTGCAGTGCCCGGCAGTGCTCCTAAAGTCAACTACAAGTTACCTGGGTTTTTCTCTAAATTCTTGGAGCTTCAGCAAGTCATGTGGACGACCAACGCGGGGCTCACAGACCGTCATATGTATGATTCCCGACCAGATGCATGGCCCCGCCTGCGTCGTGGTATCGTCAGTCCCTTATTAGTAATTTCAAACTTATTGTTCGCTTACTCAAGGTCAACAGAACTTTTGGGTCAAGGACCACCGCCAGATATATCTCTTGGGAAACCCCTTGATCTGGTACCTAAGCTCCGCTGCTGTCTTTGCCTATGCAGCCGGTCGTGCTTTCCTTATTCTTCGTGCCAAGCGTGGCTACCGGGATTTCGAGAATAGTAGGTGTGCTGTTTGAACGAAGTCACTTGTCTCATCCTATCCATCACAGCAAAAGTGGTGAAGTATGACGCAATGTGCGGATTCCTCTTCATTGGCTGGGCTCTTCACTACGTACCCTTCTACATCATGGGCCGTCAACTCTTCTTGCACCATTATTTCCCTGCTCTGTACTTCGCTATCCTGCTTTCGTGCACTGTGTTCGACCTTGTCACCTTCGCCCTCCGGCCCCGTACCCGACTGCAAATTGCCGGGGTGCTCCTTGTCATCGCCGTTTGGAACTACTCGTACTTTAGTCCACTCGCATACGGCCTACCATGGACGAAGAGCAAATGCTATAAGGCGAAATGGTTGAAGACTTGGGACTTCTCTTGGTGAGTTTCACAGTTGTTCAATGGAGAATTCCCACTAAGATGTCGATTTCACTGCAGCAACGACTTCTTGGATGATGTGAACTGTTTCATGCCCACGATCATCTCCCTTTTACTCATGCATTCTCATATTTATAGTATTCACAGTACAAAGGGGGCATTGCAACGCCTCAAGCCTCGTCCCCAGCAGTTGTCAACCAACATCTGAACGAAGGTGGTCCTGTAGCAGTCCCCATTGGCGAGCCGGTCAAGCTTGAACAGCAACCTCCCGCCAAAGCTGATACGACGGCCCTCGCTTTTGGGCAGGCTGAACCCGGCCGTGACATCTTCGCTGACCATCCGCACAATGATTTGAAGAGCAAGGAAGGCCAAGCGCCCCAGAAGAAGGACGCGGAAGTTCCGAACGATGAAAAGGTTCCCAGTTCGCAGAACGCGGAGTCAGTTTCGGAGGCACCGATGGGGACCTCGGAGACGTTGGCATCCGTAATGGGTGAGAGCTCATCATCGGGGAGTGGCTCTACGGCGGTGGCAGAGACCTCAACGACAGCCCCCCAAGATGCGTCCTCCAACAATCATGATCATGCAGAGGGACCAAAGGTACAGGAAGAGGCTGAGGCGGACCGTGCTCGTGACGAACTCTTCCCAGACGCGAAACAGGGTTGACTGTAGTTGATGTATCTTTCTCCCTTACTCTCTGCGCGGATTCGAGACCTTCCTTTATTTACTCACAAATATATATGGATTGTACATCTAAGCTTAGTGGATACAGTACAAACTTGCAGATGAACGCTAGGAGGTTATAATAGGTATCAATGACATGGTCTCAGATGCACCGTTGGGACGGACAACGACAGGCATCCAAACTTTGTTCCTAACATTCCTAACACCAGTCAGCCAGCTGCCTGTGTTCGTTCCAGCATCTTGTTGACCGCAACAGGCCTCCCACTAGCAGGATGCGCCAAGTCAGCCATGCGATGTTCTCTCATCCTGAGCAGAAGTTGGACGAGAAAGGTAGGGGTAATAATCTCGTTCCGTGCGTTGTCCTCCTCTTGCATACCAAGGACATCCCCACCAGCTGCTATTCCATCGCCGATGACCCCAGAAGCTCTCCCGGACCTTATGCTGGCCTTTCGAGTTGCGTTGCTGCCACTCGTCAGTGATGTCTTGCGCACGAACGAGGACCTGGCCGTCTCTGCATTGACGTTTGAGTCTTCGCTGTAACGATCCCATAAAGCATACAAGGAAATGATCTCCTGTGCGATGGTGGCGACTAAGCTCATGCTGACATTCAGCCCAGCCATGAAGCCGATGACGTCTTGTTGATGATGTTGCTTCTTCTGGCTGTGTGAAGCGGAGCGGGAGGAGCGACGAGTCGGGGAGCCGGAATGGCTGTGATGGGAGGTATGGGAATGTGAATGCGAGGAGGAAGCAGATTGCTGGATGGAAGTGCGCGTCGGAGCATGGAATACCAGTGTCAAGTAGATGGCGGCGATGGCGATGAGATGTGGGGGATACAATAGGCAGAGTTCAGAACGATAAGTGTCATTGATAATGAACCTTTCAGGAGCTTTAGAGGATTCCATACCGAGCAGAAGTCGAAGGAGAGGGACGCACCAGGCCATTTGTAACGCACCTTCTTGCAGCTCCAGTTTGCCTTCGCCTGTTCCCCAATATCGGAGACCGTCAACATCATCAGCGTCTGCTTCCCCTGCTTCTGCCTCAGGGATGGCAGCACCTCCTTCCTTTCCGCAGAGCGTCATGAGGGTACGGTAGGGATGGAAAATGGTGAGGTCGCATTCGAGTTCGTCAACAAGGTAAAACTCCATCTCGGCCAGCTTAGAGTTGTCAGAAGGAAATGACTTTATGCCATACTCTTCTCCTATTGACGTTGCACGTCAACCACGCCGTGAGCGTATGCCAGAGGGACTCACTACCGAAGAGCATCCGAGCTTCTGAGACAACATTCTTGATGTGGACCGGAGACTCTTCTGCCTTTGCGGCAACATAGCAGCAGGCGGCGATGACGATGAAGGGGTCCGTCTCGCAGTAGGAGTTCTTGACGTAGAAACGGCGGAAGAAGACGGTCGCGGTGGCGATCACCCTTTGTCTCAGTTGGAGTTTCTTGCCGAGCTTGGATATGACTGCGATGGGGCGGGGGCGATGAATGACGACACCGATGCGAGGGGTTGGACGGGTGAGATAGGCTCACGGTTGGCAAAGAATATGTTGAGAAAGCCGAGGTATTCCGGGTTGTCGACGTACTGGAGATCATCGGAACGGGCCTGGTGGAGGGTGGCGCGGTCGACGACCCAGCGTTTGCTTTGGGGAGAGGCTGAGCACGGATGGAGTCGGGATTGGGACTGGGCGACGTACTAGTGGGAGCTGGACCAGAAGTCGGTGGCCATTGTGATGGTGAGGCCCTGCTGAGGCCAGTAGGTAGGCGGGGATTGGGAGGGGGCCGCTGGGGAGCGCGGCCTTGGGGAGCTCAGGCGACGCAGAGAGACCCGACCTGCTCCGACCCCGCGCCCGGCTCGACTCAAAAACGCAGCGTCGACGCGTCCCACGCTTCCCTCCACGTCCTTTCCTCCTGCCCCACTCCCCCGCGTTTTCTGCACGACTCCGCCCACGCCAGCCACGTCCGCCATGCTCTTCCGCGCTGCTGCCCGCTCCCTCTCTGCCCCGACCCGCCAGTTCTCGTCCTCGGCTGCGCGCCAGTCCAAGGTCGCCGTTCTCGGCGCTGGCGGAGGAATCGGCCAGCCCTTGTCCCTCCTCCTCAAGCTCAACCCCCACGTCACCGAGCTTTCCCTCTACGACATCCGCGGTGCCCCCGGCGTTGCTGCCGATGTCTCCCACGTCGACACCAACAGTGTGGTGCGTTTTCCTGTTGCCCCGTTCCCGCTACGTGTAGCCTCACCTCGCACCAATCAAGGTCACCGGCTACCCCGCCGACAAGCTTGACCAGGCCCTTGAGGGTACGGATGTTGTCGTCATTCCCGCTGGTGTTCCTCGTAAGGTACGCCTGCTTCCCACTTCTAGTCAAGGTTTTGATGTCTGACGGGGCCCCCTCATTTGCCCAGCCTGGAGTAAGAACCGCTCTCGGTCCGTCTCCCTTTCCTTTCCGTTCTAACCCCGAGTACCGCCGTCATTTAGATGACCCGTGACGACCTGTTCAACACCAACGCCTCCATCGTCCGCGACCTCGCCGCCGCCGTCGCCCGTGTCTCCCCCAAGGCCCACATCCTCGTCATCTCCAACCCCGTCAACTCGACCGTCCCTATCGTTTCTGCCGTGCTCGAGAAGGCTGGCGTTTACGACCCCGCCCGCGTCTTCGGTGTCACCACCCTCGACGTCGTCCGTGCCCAGCGCTTCCTTGCCGGCATCGCCGGTGCAGACCCCAAGGATGTTCCTGTGACTGTCGTCGGTGGCCACTCGGGCGCTACGATCGTCCCTCTGCTTTCCCAGACCCCGTATGGCAACGGCGTCACTGGCGAGGTTTACAAGAAGCTTGTCCACCGCATCCAGTTCGGTGGTGACGAAGTCGTGCAGGCCAAGGAGGGTGCTGGCTCTGCAACGCTCTCCATGGCATACGCTGGTGCCCGCTTCACTGGGGACCTCCTTCGTGCACTCAGCGGCGAGAAGGGTGTCGTCACCCCCACCTTCGTTAAGAGCCCTCTCTTTGCTGACCAGGGCATTGATTTCTTCTCTTCCAATGTTGAACTTGGCGTAAGTTGAATTTCTCTACGATGTGCTGGAACCCGCTGACTGTTGTATTGCGTGCAGCCCAACGGTGTCGAGAAAATCCTCCCCATTGGCCAGCTCTCAGCGGAGGAACAGGAGCTGCTGGCGGCTTGCTTGCCCGACCTCAAGAAGAACATCGAGAAGGGCAAGAAGTTCGTCTCCCAGTCTTAAATTGCATCCTAGGACTGTCGCTACCCTACACCTGAGTCGTCATGCGGTCGTATGATGTCATATCAAAAGCGTTGTTGTAGAAGTAGAATCTAATATGCCCGTTACTTTTGGGTTCAGCAACGTCCATATCCCTCACGAGTTGGATGCACACCATTAATGCCCTGTTCCAGCTCTTTAGAGGTTCATTGCAAGCGGGATGGGGTCTATTCACGTACGCTGAACATAACGACGGCTACCTGTGGTTTTTGCCTTTGCCCTTGACGGTGGTAAAGCCGTCTTCGTCGACTTCGGGTTGTTCTTTTGGAGATTGTTGCCTCTCGACCAGCTGTGGAGCCCCCTCCTCAGATTCATCGTCGTCGCTCATATCCTCCCAATCGGTATTATCCCCCGCTGCCTCTTCGACCACGACTTTCCTCCCCTTCAACTGGTCTGCCTTGGTCTCGAAGTCCATCAATAGGTCTGTCTTTCCCTCTGAAACCTCCTCCCACAACCTGACGACATCCTTCGCGACTGCCTCTGCGCTCCCGTCTTCCAAGTTGGCATCGAACTCGTCGGACATGACCTGCAACAAGCGATCTTCGACATAGTCGAGATCCGGTTTGGGATTTTGTTCCTCGAAGTCGTCGACGAGCACAGAGGCGAGCCAAGTGCGCTTCTCGGTGGATTCAGGGCCACCCCAGCCTTGGTCGACAGCGATGCGGAGGGCGGGCCAGTAGGCAAGGCGTGCGATCACGCCGCGAGCAAAGAGCACGGAGGACTGTGGCGGGCTGAGAGAAGCCATGGGCGGTGTCGAAACGACGGAGCGAAAATGAAGCCGACGACGGACGAGGACTCGGAGGAGTGAGCCATGCTCTCCCTCAGGCCTCAAATCTTCCTCAAATATCTCAGATGATCAGATCCGCCACCGCAAGCGCCTTTGGTTATGTAGCGTACAACCACGAGCGTCTCCCTCTGTGCGAAAGAGTGACAGAGCTCGGTTGTGTCCAACGTTCGAGTATCAGATCTCTAGTGATCAAGAAAAGGCTGTATTTGGGCCTCGAATACGAATATTTGGTATTGTATGTTGTGCTCTGCCTAGAACATTATTTCATCTGAGTGACTGTAGTACGGGCCGGGAACTGGACTTAGCCTCATCCTCTCCCTCCCCTGCAGCTACATACACAGGAAGTGCTGGTGGTACAGTAGCGTATATTCGTACATGATACAATACAAGATGTGAAATATGTCAACGTGTGATTCACCGTGCTTCGAGCAGCTGGCCACCTGCAGCAGCACGTTCAATCCCCTTGAAGATGATCTGGACACGCTTCTGCGTTCCTTCATCTTGCGACGCACCCACCGCATCCTCCTCTCCATCCTCCCCCTGTCCAGGCTGGCCCGCCATGAACTCTGCAACGAACTGCGCGATCCCCCGCTCCCCCACTTCCGTCAACGCCCGGGGTCCCCACCGCCACTCGAACGCCTGAAGATGGTCACCCGTCCCGGCAGGAGCTTGCGTTGCCCGCGCCCGCTTATTGCCACCTTTTCCAGCCGCGGTCCCCACACGGTGTTTCTCGATATAGCCCTGCCGCATGAGCTGGGCGAGGTACGCGTCAATCGTGACCGACTGAGCCGTCGCTTGGCTGCTGAGCGGGATAGGGGCGCTAGCGGGGAGTTGCAACCGCTTAAGACTCGCGCGCAGGTCGTCTGGCGGAAACACGTTAGCAGCCTCGCAGAAGAAAAGTGCTAGGAATGCACGTACTGTCGCTAATCACGCGTCCCTCCACAAGGATGAGCGCGAGGATGACATAGAGGATACCCGTCGACGCGAGCTGGTCCGAACCGTGCCATGCGAAGATACTGCCCGTCGATCGCTGGCCGATCGGGTTGTCGTCTTCGGCGAATTCTTCGTTCTCATCCACAAGCTCCGTCTGCTCAAGTTCACGGATCTCGACATCGGGGGCACAAGCTTGCTCGATGAGCGCGGGGTCAAGCAGAGACCGAAGGATGTAAGACTTTGTGCCAGTTGGTGCAGCTGTGTGAGTCGTAGTCAGCGAAGTCAATACATTAGAGCCAAGTCTGCTGAAGAGGGGAGTGTACATATCATTTCGCGGCTGGTTGGACATGAGTTCCCATATACCTATATACGGGATGAAATAGTAGCCAATAGAATGAGACGGGGACGTTGGAAACGTTTGGACATACAACCAAATGGATAATGGCCGTTTATGCGCGAGGACTCGCTCCGGGGCCGGGTAGCAGGTGCCATAGGCATGACTGAATGACTGACTGAAGGCCATGATTCCGCTGGGAGAGGTGTCGCTGCCGATCGAGGTAGATGGCTGACGTTTCTGTGCAGGTTCAATGGGACGTGAAACCTACTTGCACCCATAGTCCTCTTTAAATGTCTCATAGAATGGAGAGAGGGAGTGATAAGTAGTGCGCAGGTGGTCACTGTCCTGAACGAGTGGGGACGCAAGAGCAGAAACCAGTGATCCCCTCAAATGCCTGTGGCTACTCAGAGTCGCAGCAGAAGCGGAAGAACTCACCTCGTTTCTTGATACCAATATTCTTGAGAAGGTCCGCATCCTTCTCGCTCATATCCTTTTCGGATGGCATGGCCTGCATCTCTACAAGTTCCATGGCGAAAGTCTTCTGGAGGATTTGATTGGCGGAAGCAAGGACGGCATTGAATATGCGCGTGCCCGAGCCCAAGACTGTTGAAGGTGCTTTTAACAGAGGGGAGATGGATTAAAGTGCGTCAGAGGTACCCTTCTTGGATATCTCGTCCCTTCTTAGCGGTAGCCTGCGTTGCTCGTGGAAGAGGGCGAGGCGGACAAGGTCGCGAGCCTTCTTCTCGATCTCCTGTGGGGGGCGAGAGCGTTGGGCAAAGGGACACGCGCAGGAGATGAAACGGCTCACTCCGTCGCCTCTGTCACCTCCTTCGTCTTCACCTGAGGGATCTTGCATATGATCATCTTCTTCAGGGTCGTCTTCGGCTTGTGCGCGTCGCGATCTGCCCCCCTGAGTGGCTCGCGGTGGCTGCGGTTGGGAGGGTTGCGGGGGACGGTGAGAGTGTGATTGGCGAACCATGCTACTGGGGGTGAGTTCTTAGCAAGTGACGGTCGTCGACGAGGAAAGGAATGGTAAACAAGTAAGAGAGTGATCCCCGACGCGTCCTGGGCAGTCGCGTTTGAATCGCGTCGGTGGCTGGCCATTCGGCCAATAAACGCCCACATATTTTCCGGCGCTTTGGCTGATGCGTGAACTTCTTTCTTCCTCGCTCTCGCCATCTCCCAGTCGCGACTCGAGTCTGTCCACCAGATGCTAAGTGCCGTAGCAGCGCGAAAGGCCCGCCTTTCTCAATCACAGGCGCAAACGCCTCCACAGTCAACACCCTCGCCTCCTTCTCCCTCCAGTCCCCCACCTCCCCCCCGTACGTCCAACAAGTCTTCCGCCACCTTCAAACTGCCACACAAGAGGAAACCTGGCGCACCTGCCGGTAATGTGTCCAAAAGAAGAAAATGCCGTAGTCGCAAATCCTCTCCCCCTCACTCTGCCAGGTATTTCTCCCAGCCGGACGCGTTCAAGACCCAGGACGATGTCATTCTAGTCGATCGCACCGACAGTGAATCTTCTTCCACACCCCCTGGCATGCTATCAGAAGGTGAACATCCTCACTTCTCAAAATCTCAACCAAATTCCTGCACCTTCCCTCGTACGCGAGCGTGGTCCCCAAGCGCTCCTCTGCCAGACTCCTCGGACGAAGAAGACGGTGGGATGGATGACCCCGCTATCCTTGACTTGCCCACACCATCGCCACAGGGCCGCGTCCTTCTTGAACCGTTCTCGACCCTATCAACCTTCAGACCGGTCCTCAATCAAAACGTCTTTTACCTTGCGCCTTCCCAGATCACCAACCAGCCCTTGCGGAAGCGCACTGCTCTCTTGCTCTCTTCATCCGACTCCGTTGCCTTGCTTGGCACATATTCAATCTCTGTTCTACGGGGAGCCGTCACCCTCTCCGGGATCACTCTCATGACTTCGTCCACTTCATTCTCAGTTTTCGCTCCCCGCTCAGCCCCAGTTCCCATCATGCAATGTCTCTCTTTCGAGGCCGCCGCGTCAAACCCACCTGCTTTGCAAACACTGCCTCTCAACGTCGCGGAGGCTGCAAAATCTTTTGACGCTGTAGTTATCCTGCAGGAGCTCCAGACGGGTATCGAAGGATTGGGGAAGATCTGCAGAACGTTCGACGGATTCTTTTCCCCTTCGCGCTGGCATCCAGACCAAATGAAGTTTGACCTGGGAGTTGATACAGTGTATTTTGTACGTTTTCGAATACATTCACCTGGAATCTCCCTCTCAGATGTCGATGCGCGCAGCTCTCTCACCAAACGCCTGAAGTCTTCCCGTTGGACATCCCTTCATCTTGGGACGCTGCAATCAAAACCATCTTCTCGACGTGGAGCAATAAGGACGGATTCTCAGCTCAACGATGTACATATCTGATAAGGGGATCAAAGAACGCAGGAAAGAGCACATTTGCCAGGCTCATTCTCAATCAGCTCCTTTCCAAGTAAGTGGTCGTTACACCTGCGACTTGGAGCATCATATTGAGTGCACACACTAGGTTCCAGCGCGTTGCCTATATGGAATGTGATATCGGTCAATCTGAATTCACTCCGGGAGGCATGGTCAGCTTGAATGTGGTCGAGCAGCCCATCTTCGGTAAGCAACCCAACCCACCTACTTCACGCACTATCTGAGTCAGAATACAGGACCATCTTTCTCTCATCCGAGCATTCCATACGCAGCTCACTTCGTTGGTACGACTTCCCCAAAGACAACACCGTCACATTATATCGACTCCATACAAGCTCTAATGCAACTTTACGAGCTCGAAATCCAGAATCCGGCCCTTGAGGAGTCAGGCTCAGAAGATGGCCGCACTAGTTCCTTCATCCCTCTAGTTGTCAACACGATGGGCTGGACCAAAGGTCTGGGGGCCTCACTCTCAGGCAAGGTCGAGGACATCGTCCAGCCGTCCCACGTCTTCTCCTTTGATACTTCGGCCAGTGACGATTGGGGACCGCTGATACCGTTTGCAAGCTCCAGCGGACCGGGTGGCCGATGTGTCTACTCACTGGAGAGCGTGCGACCGCCGCTGGCCTCAAATCACTATACAGCGGCAGACCAGCGAAATCTATCTATGCTCTCCTATCTTCACGCTGTTTTCCCCGACGAGCCGTCTTCATCAGTTCTGACCTCGCGCATAGCGGTGTCGTGGAATTCGTTGGTTCGATTATGCGCTCAACATCCATACGAGGTGGACACCCGAGCCGCGTTCGATCAAGTCTTTCTCACAGGTGGAGGGGCTGAAGACGTTGTTGCTGGCGAAGTGGCTCGGGCCCTCAGGTGCTCTATCGTCGGCCTCGTCAATTGCCAACCTGGGAGTCTGGACGAGCACGGAGCTGTGGACGCTGACGGTGATGAGGGACCAGGTGTACTCTGTTACGAACAAGGGGCCCCTCCCCCTTCGCCATACACATCCAAATGCCTGGGATTAGCCGTTGTTCGAGCCATTTCACCTATGCCACCAGCGCGTATGCAGCTCTTGACACCCATTCCAGCGAGTGTCCTGGGTTCAGCACGAGTGCTCGTGATGGGTGAATTGCAGCTGCCGGTATGGGGGATGTTGGACTTTGGAACACTGGATGACGGTGGTGACATTGCGGGCTACGAACGTGGCAAGGTGCCGTATCTCCGCTGGGGGAAGGGGGAAGGAGCAGGTGGGGAGCGTCGGCGTGTTCGGAGGAACTTGATGAGAAGGGGGCAAATGTAAAAGTGCTTACATGTAGAGGTCCGCGGTTCGGTTTCGCTGACGTCAGTATGGGTTTTATCTGCATCGGGTAGACATTGAGGTTTCTGTGAGTAGACTGCAGCCTCGACGTCGACGACTCGGAGAGACCATGCGACTCTCGTAGGGCAACGGGCGCTCGGTGAGAGAGACGCCGGCGTGGCGAGGTCTGGAGTGGCAGCTGCAACCTGGCCGCAACTGCATTCACACTGCACTCGCTCCTTGCGCCGTCCTCTTTCACCCTTGCGCCCTGGCTCGGACTCGGTTGCCAGCGCCGTTCGCAAGCAGCTTCGGTTCTCTTCTCGCCGCTCTCCCAGGCTGCCCGTCTCCTGCTCACCTTCATTTCCTCCTCCACTCGACGCCTTTCTCCACTTTCATTTGGGCCCGGCGGCCCAGCTCCATCCTTTCCGACCCCAATTTCCTCCCCGCTTTCGTCGCCACATCCTCGGTCAAACTCGCATCCGCCTCTCGTTATCGTCTCCTTCGCTTTGCTTGCTACCTCTGCTCTCTTCCCACACCCGCCTAGACCTTCTGTTCAGCAATGTCCGACGACTTGATGCAGCATCAGATGCACGTCGACCATGCCTATCCCTCCGACGAAGAGCATTCCGTCCTTGAAGACGACTCAGATGGCGAGGACAGGGACTTGGACTACATGGACGACGATGACGGCTCCTCCTCCCTCTCCATCCCCAACGAGTCCATCGACTTCGACCTTGTCTATGCCCTCCACAGCTTCGCTGCCACCGTCGAAGGCCAGGCAAATGTCGTAAAGGGCGATTCCCTCTTCTTAATGGACGACAGTAACAGCTACTGGTGGCTTGTCCGCGTCCTCAAAACCCAGGAAGTTGGTTACATCCCAGCAGAGAACATTGAGACGCCTTTCGAACGCTTGGCTAGGCTCAATAAACACCGCAACGTTGATGTATGTCCTATCCTTTCGTTGCTCTTATTATTTGTCTGGTCCATGCCTTCCTGTGTCTCCCCCTTCCTCTTGTTCTACCTCTTTGCTATCTCATCATTCATGCCAGCTTGGCCCATCTATCTTACCCCGACACATGTCTAGTGACAGTTGGGCTTAGACCGTGCTCCGATGGATCTACTTTTCGCTTCTCGTTGTGGCTGCCGCATCTCAATGCTCTCCTTTACAGCTCGCATCCGCCACACAAGCCGAACTTCAGGAAACTCGTGACCGTCTCTATTCTTCCCGCTCAGGCTCTAATCAGCCACATACCCCTTCCCCCATACCCGTCCCCCAGCCTTCTCACAATTCTAGGCGCATTCACTTCAATCACGCTTTCGGTGTTCACCGCTATGCTCCTGCTATCTGGAACGACGAAGACGAGGAGGAGGAGGATATAGAGTGGGATGACGAGGATTATGAGGATGAGGACGCGGGCCTTGCAGAAGAATGGGAGGAGCGCGAGCGCACTATCCGCGGCGAACAGACCCCCGTGCAACGCGGAAGCATGGAACCCGACGATGGCATGAGTTGGGAGGACGGCGCCGTCGAGGAGATGCAGCGGGAGCGCCTACAGCAGACACAACAGCAGCAGCCGCCTCCCGCCCCAATCCAGATTGACGACCCTTCCCTCCAACAGGGAGGCACGCCACAAAGCGCTGCCCAAACTCAGTCTCTCCGTACTCAGCAGCCACCACGGGACAAACTCGTCGTCATGCAGGACGAATCCTCACCTATCTCACCCACCTCGCCCGGCCGCACCCTGGATCCCGCCCAAGCAACGGAGACACGAAAGTTAACCATGACGCCATCGGTTGCCCGTGCATCAGAATACGAAGCCCCTGCCCAGAATGGTCCATTGCTCCCCAGCGCGATCATGCAGCAGCAGTCGGAGGAACGCAAGCGCACCCGGGAGGAGATCGAGGCTTTGGAAGAAGCCGCACGGAAGAAGGCCAATCTCAATGTTGCTAGGCCCACGAATGGTGCGCCCCAGGCCAAGGTTGCATCTCCTACATCGGCCAGTGAACCTGGAACGGCAGGCAGATCGGGCGGGGCCAAGCTGCGCAAGGACCGCGACAGGGGGCATGACACGACAGACGACGAAAGCGGAAAGGAGAAGGACAAGAAGAAAAAGAGTGGTGGCGTATTTGGCGGACTCTTTGGGCGGAAGAAAGACAAGGACAAGGGTAGGGACAAGTCCGACACAGGCAGCGCTGCAAGCGTCGACTCCCTTACGCGTGAATCCGAGGAGTCTGGCCGGTCGCGCACCTCGCCGCTGGCCTCGCTCGAAAGTGTGTCCCCTGTCACCGCTAGTGCTCGTCAACAACAGCAGGCAGCAATGATCATGCAGAAGAATTCCACGGACCCGAAACGCGCTATGCAACCTGTCGCTTCTCCATCCCAGTCCGACTCTACTTCCCAGGCCAGCCCTTCCCAAGAGGGTGCTGCCGCCCAAGTTCAGCTCTCTCAGCATGTCTCACAGCTCCGGCAACGCGACCAACAACAACAGGCTCTTTATCAACAATACCTGAACCGATCGCCGGCATCACCTCCGGAGGCGCAGCCGTCGTACGGGCTCCAGTCTGCTTCCGCTGTCCTCCAAGGCTCGATGTCCTTCAGTTCCTCCACAAGCTCCGCTTCCGGTCTTTCCGCGGGCGGATCTCGTCCCCGACCCGGCTCCTTGGTCCTGTCGCCTACTGCGATGGACGGACAGGGAGTCGGTCTCCCCGACCTCAGTGTTGTTCGTGTCTTCGCTGGAGACTACCTTCAAACCGAGGCAACCTTCAAGACTGTCCTCCTCAACAGCTCCACGACGGCCTCAGACCTCGTCCGCCAAGCGATCCAGCGTTTCCGACTTCCTGCAGGCGAAGACGAAAAAGAGTACTTCCTCACCATCAAGCAAGTGGAGGGCTCGTCTGCCGTACTTCGTCCGGAGGAGAAGCCCCTAGGAGTATTTGAATCGCTCGTCGAGGCTGCCATGGAGCTCCCGAAGGTCAAACGCAGTAGCGTCGGTAGTATCAGCTCTGTTGCGAGTAATCTCTCGATGCACCCGGCGATCAAGAAGCTGTCCATGAACGACTTCACGGACGACTCCCAAGTCAAGTTCTACCTGAACCGACGCGGCCGTACCGATGAGAGCATCGCTGACGAGGGCGACGATACACTCCTTGCCGAGAGCGTCGAGGGAGACACCGATTCCCTTCGCGGTCGTGGACATTTCCTCTCTGTATCTACTGCCGGCGGTACCACGGTTCCTGCAGAACGGTTCAGCTCACCCTCGTTCCGTTTTGGTTTGCAGCTCGTCGTCTACCCAGACGACCTACCGGACGATATGGTGTTTGATTCTCAGACTGAGGCCATCGTCTTCAAGCACACTCTCCGTAACCGCCCACAGACGAGCCAAGTCCCATCCCCTGGCATAAACCAGAACCTCCGCAAAAAGATTTTTGTCTTCCCGAAGAACATTACCGTCGCGGAAGTTATCGAGCAAGGATTGGACCGATTCGGCATCCCAGAGGGAGTGGTGGATGGCGGAGATGAGGTCGAGGATAAGCAGACCAAGCGAAGAAGTTCTTCACGTGTTCGCTATGCCCTGGCTGTCGAGGTCAATGGCAAAGGTACAAGTTCCTTCGGGCTAATGTTACTCATCAATTTCATGCTTATGCTGGGCTTGCAGAACGCGAGCTCGCTCCTTCCAGCAAGGCTATCGATGCATTCCCGCGACCACCTACATATCGTCAGGTTGAGCGTAGATTCAGTGACAGCAAGCGGCGGTCCAATGATTCTGCCCAGTTAGTCTTGGGCTCTTCCGACGATGTCCGCCCTGACGACCCTATCTTCATTCTCCGTCGCGCTGTCGCTTACCGCATCTCGTCTGCACGCCACCGCTCATCGGCACCTCTCGATGAGCTCGCATTGCAACAGCTCCGAGAGTCCGTCGCGAGCTCAAGCACAGCATCCGATACGACTGCTCAGGAGGAACCCAGGCGCCAGATGTCCAAGCAAGAGCTGATCGCGGCTCAGCGCGCTGCCACTCGGGCAAATCAGCGTGCCATTCTCTCCGCGCAGGCGAACTCTGCCCGCGGCCTGGATGTCCTTCTACCCAGCAACGCTATGATCCGCAGCTCTCGCTACGAGGTCGATGACAGGATGCGCTACTCCTACGTGGAACCGGATGGCGAAACGTATGACATCAGCGACATCGTCGAGAAAGAGTGGCGGAACGAGGTCGGACCTCCAGGCGCAAAGTCGACCGCCAATGGTGATGATCTACTCCACGGAGTCCTCGCTCATGGCAAGGATGGCTTG
The DNA here is from genome assembly GCA_022814645.1 of Ganoderma meredithae. Lineage (NCBI taxonomy): Eukaryota > Fungi > Basidiomycota > Agaricomycetes > Polyporales > Polyporaceae > Ganoderma > Ganoderma meredithae. The sequence goes on along the minus strand of JAKLMY010000324.1, from coordinate 8,495 downwards.
GGCGCGAAGCTTGATCGGGTACTCAGCAAGATCAAGCATGAGAAGGAGTCGGGTAGGCCACCGGTGTCGCAGCCTTCCGCCGACCAAGGGTTCGAGTCTGCGCGGAGCAGCACCGACTCCGCCTACTCTGCTGTTGGGACCATTCAAGAACTGTCGTCCTCACGAACAGCCACCCCCACCGCACGCGACGCAACCAGGTCTTATTCTGCGGCGGCAAGCAGCCACCGTGGTGGTTCGCCATCCGTCTCCAGGTTGTCCAGTTACCGCACCGCCAGCCCCGGGGAATCGGACATTTTCCGTGTACAAACTGCCACCCCGACCGCCAGCAGCCGCAACATGAACCGTGGTTACCCTGCTCCGCATGAACGGCAGTCCTCTTTGGCGTCTGCGATGTCTGACTACAGGACTGCCACGCCATCGTCGCCGCCGACAGCGAGTCCACTGACGATGCCGATGCCCAAGGAGGAGAAACCGAAGTTGGTCATCCCGAAAAACGACTTCGGCTTAAACGAGATGATAGCGGTCATCGAGATGCGCGCGTCGCTGCATAAGAAGCCACCTGAGCACACGAAGCTAGATCCCGTCGAAGAGATGTTGTTCGGGAAGCCGATCGACCCCCTTGCTCTGCACCCGGAAATTAGGAATATCTACGCCAGCACCTTCAAGCAATTGGAGGAGATGGATCAGGTATGCCATCAAGATCACGATCCGTTTTTTTCGTGGTGACTGACGCTTTCTTTGCAGACTTTGGATGAACTTTTGCAACAAGCCGTCCACGTCCATTGAGGCGTTGACGGCGCAGTCTGTCTTTTTTTGCATATCTGTCACCGTTGCTATGTCTGTTCTGTATTTATCTGGATAATGGTATCATTTGCCCGCCGGCCGGTTATGTACATGCGTTCGATGTCCACCCCAGAGTGGGCATGCCAGTGCAAAGCTACAGCCAAATCAGCTCGAGGGCTGGCTGCGCCTCGAAGGCGTGCCCAAGGATTTGAGGTCAGCTGGCCCACCAGTTTGACTTCTGAGACAGATGATTCAGGCCTGAACAACCCTGCATCGCTTGGCACGCAAAACTCAGCAGTTCTGCACACCAAGTTGTCATCGGTATGCGACGTGTGGCAGGATGAATTGCGTGATTGAAACCAGTGACATGCATGCAGTAAGTAAAACAAGATAGAACGAAAAAATCCCGATCGAATAATGATATGTACGTGTACGCAAGCTACTTAAGAGTGTGGTGGTCGCGGGGCCTGAGCCAGCTTCGCGAACACTCTCTCGTACAACCGCCTGCCCACCACGCGGACGGCAGCGATGTCGCAAATGACACCAATGTCGATCGGCGCGAACTGGCCCTTCACGCCCTGCGCGACGGCGTCCTTGATCGCCTCTGCGACGAGCGCGCGGAAGTCCGGGATGGCCTGGAGCGCGCCGGTGTTCGCGAGGGAGGTCGACCTCGAGGGCCCGGCTAGCCGCCGCGCAATGCGGGGGTCCCCCGAGGGCTCGTCGAAGAGGGTGTGGGAGCCGTCGACGACGATGACGCGGGCGCCGGTCATGAGCCTGAAGTCGAGGGCGTGGCGGAGGTCGGGGTAGAGGACGCGGAACCAGCCTGCGGATTTGGCGAAGGAGTCGACGAGGTGGCCCTGGCGGGCGGCGTGTACGCGGATGTCCTCGAGCTCGGCGACGATGGGGAGGGTCTCGCGGAGGAGAGAGACTAGGCGGTGGAGGGCGGTGGAGAGCTTGCCATGGCCGAGAAGATTACAGAGGTAGAGCTCTGCGTCCTCGTGGGGGTTGTGGAGAGTGTCGAGCTCACCGTCGACCTGCATGGGATCGTCGGAGGGGACGCGGGAGAAGCGGAGGTGGTAGGAAGAGCGGTTGGTGGCGAGCTGGTCTGTGCAAGTGAGGGATACGGTGTAGTTGTCGGCGTACGCGAACTCGACGGTCTGGAGGTCGAAGGAGATCAAGCGGATGTCTGTCCACAGATACTTTGTGGACATTTGTGCGACTAGGAAAAAGTTTAGCCTGGCAGTAGAAATTCGCAACGAGAATGACAGACCTTCACGGGCGATGACAACCATCTTGGAGACCCTTGCCCACTCCTCCAAGAACTCGTCGACACACTTGTCGACATTGTCTGAGAGGAAGGAGACGATGGCCTCGCGGGTGTCGTAGATGATGCGCTTGGAGGGGCGGATGACGGTGCTGCCGCTTGCGCGCTTTCCGATTGGCTGCTGGACGTACTTGAGCTTGACGCATGTGACGACCTTTGCGGCGTCGTTGGACCACCAATTCAGCGGGATCACCCGGATGTTCGGCATAGCGGCCTCGGCGGCGGGGGCTCCGGAGAGGATGTCCGACGACTGCACGCACAGCGCCGGGATCGTCCGTGCCAGAGACGACTGCACAGTGCCGAATTCGGGGATGGCGGAAGCTGTCGAGTTGACGTGCGTGTACGGGATCCCCCGCAGCTTGAACTGCTGCTCCACCTTCGTGTAAGCAACCCGTGCACTGTCCGAAATCGTCAGAGGAGCCGACATGGCCGACGGAGGAGGGCACTCACCAGCAATAGGCATACACCTCCCGCAGGACATTCGTCTCCAGGCGGAAGCTCGTCGGATACTGCTCCCCGCTCGCACCCGCCCGTCCCAGACCGTCGTCCCGTTTCCGCTTCTGGCCAGTGACAGGGTCCGGTCCCATCCCGCCCTCGACAGCAATCTTGTCGCCGTATATTCGACGGATGTTCAACCACCCGATGTCCTCCATGACCAGATCGTGATTCATAGATTGCTCGACCTCCTTCACGCTGATCAGCGCATACCGGAAGTCCTGGTCCGCAATGACCAGCACAAGGTAGTGCGTCGAGAAGTTGCCCAGCTGGATGTAGATCTGGCCCTGCGCATCCTGCCCGAATTTCTTGATTTCTGCGTGAAATATCAACAATCAGCCCAGTCTCGGACGACCGAGCCCAGCGCGCAAAACTCACCATCGGTGGAGAAATTTCGTGCCCGGAAACTCTGCAGCCCGAGATACTGCACCTTCTGCTCCGCAAGGTCGGTGATCGTCTGGTGAACTGTGCATGAGGGGGCCATTGGTGCAACACGCAGTTTTACTTTCACTCACCGCGTTTCGGAGGACAACAAGCGCCTGCGGAAGCATGAACGGCGAGTCGTGCAGTCGCTGGGTGATCGCGGCGAACCGAGGCCCACGACCAGCTGCAGCGAGGTCCCCCGTGTCGCGAAGAGTCAGTCGCCCCGTCCGAGGGTCGACTGTGACGATCACGACCTCGTCCGTGCACAAATGCACACGCAACGACGGCGCGCCTTCTGCTCGATGCGGTGAATACCTGCTGTGAGACAGAGAACACACGTGACTTCTCACCGTTGGAGACGAAGGAGACCTCGCCGGGGCGGGAGAAGACGCCGCGTGTGGAGATGCCGCGCTGGAGCTGGGCCTGGAAGAACTTCATGACGCCTTCTGTATGACGTCGGATCACCTTCCGAAGCAGCCTCTCCAGATCCAGCTCCTCGGGGTCCTGTAACCGCACCATCCACCCCCGTCAGCTCTCGCCCAATTAGACAAGGGACTGCCCCGAACAGGCAACGGGCGACGCACGATCTGCAGCTCGTCTGCCCCCATCAACATGTCCTCCAGCGCGGGCGCCACTCCCAGCGCACCCGCCTCGGGTCCCCACCGCACCTCGAAACGCATGTTCTCCACCTCGTCTGACGGCACCGTCCCCTCCAGCTTCGACCGCGACTGAAGCTCCGCAAGCACACGCGCCCGAGGCGAGCGCATTGCCTTCCGACCTGTCTTCTCCTTCACTTGCACAATCGAGATGGTCAGCTTCCCACCCAGCATCGGTAGAGGCTTTTGTTGTGCCGGCCGCCTTTGGTTGGCTGGTGGCGGTTTCCGCACCCAATAGTGCACAACCATCATCTGTCGGTTGTTGCCCATCTCCACCTTCATGTACTCGGCCCACCCTAATGATCGCATCCGCTCCGCCTGCATCAAGTCAGATTGAGCTTATACCAGTTTGAATATTGTCACCAACCTGGTACCAAAGGATCTCGAGCTGATATGACAGCGACATCATCTCTGCCGTATTATTACGTTCACTGGCCGGAAACACGCAACACCAGTGACATCACTTACGGAGGAAGTTGAATACGCGAACCAGAGGCGCGTCAACCATCCCTTCCGGAAGTTGCGGCCGTGCGGGCGGTTCGACGCCTGGCGGTGGAGGCTCGCTCGGAGGCAGATAGAAAGCCAGACGCGCATCCGCTTCGTCCGTGATGTTGCGCTTCAGCACTCCCGTAGGTGTTCGAGGATACTCTGTCAAAGTGAGCATAAAGTCGGAGCCGTATAGGTTCAAGAATTTACCTTGCATCCCGGTCTGATCACCACCGACAGTAAACAGAAAGGTGACATTCACGAAGAACCACCCGGCATTATCACCAGCACCTTGTAAGCATAATGACAATTCAAATAGTCTCGGAGCGGTGAAGAACACCCTTCCGTTCCCTGCGAGTCAGCAGTCGTGAGGCGCGAATCTCTTTCAGCAATGCTCCAGCCTACCTATTCGATATTGCGACATTTCCCATGGAACGATTTCCGACATTCGGAGACGGTAGCGCATGGCATCCTCGATGTCGGTGAATGTTCTAGACACTTCGTCATCCGTCAAGGGAGTCGGGGGAACAATGAGTTCCTATGTTGGCATTGCTGTTGGAAATCCGGATATCTATCCCAGAACACAAGACCTACCTTGATACATGATGGTAATCGCCGGTATGTACCGGTCGTGAGCACATCCAAAGACGTGAGGAGGTCATGATTTCGTAGTCTGGAGGTATGTTAACCAGTAGGATCGTGAGTGAATGGGGTAAAGGGAGAACGCTTTGTAAGAATATGAGCATACATACCTCGCTGGGTCCAGCATGTCTCGGCCGTACTTGAGGGCCATGATGGCGTCCTCGAACTGCCGGTTCTGGTCCATCAAAAACGCGGTGATGTTCTGAACATATGTATTAGGACAAGCATGGCATCGACAGGTAGGAATGGAGATACCATGGCTTTCTGGACGACCGCAGCATCGCGAGACCACTTTGCAATGGCATAAAGCTTCACGACCTGACGCTTCATCCTGATGACCCAGTCCGCGACATAGCGCTTGCGTGCGGCATCGGACATGGAGGGCATACTGCCGCCACGGCAGGCCAGATGAGAGGTGCCACATAGTTGATAGCTGCAGTGGACTCACGTTTCAGCCATCTCGACGAGCTCGGCGTATACAGCCTGCGCAAGCCTGGAGACGAGCTCTCCAAGAGGTAGCTGGTCATCCATGACCAGTGGAAGTTCGCTCTCGAGTTGTTCGAGTGAGGGTTCGTGTGAGTCGGCCTTGCCATTCTGAAGAGGGAGATGGGCGGTGCCATTGGGAAGGTGGCCGTTGACGGCAGCATCCATCGGGAACAGGTCGTCACAGGAAGTTATTTCATGAACAGAGGGAAGGTATTGGTGTAGAGGAGGAGAGACGGAGAGGGCGGAGGGAGAGAGAGGAGGGGAGCAACGGAGGCGGGAGGGAGAGGGAGAGGGACAAGAGCAAGACGCGGGTATGCGAAACTTACGCGCGCGACCCTACGCGCCACTGTCGCGCCGTCCAACAACAAGCGCCGGCAATGCCAGATGCGGGTAGGCGCCAAGAAGCGGACCCTGGTGGCACTGTTGACCAACTGTTCTACCGTCGTCGACGTCGGTGTCTCAACAGGAACGTCGATGGCCGGAGACCTGCTCTATGAGGCACCGTCCTTCGTCCACGTTCGTTTCTCTGTCTCCTCAATGTCGCACGCGTAACCGCAGATTACCTCTTTTACGGCGGTTTGGTCGCAGAGCTCGCGCTTGGCACCATCTATGGTGCACCTCTCGCGAACATCCTGCCTATCGACTGGCAGACCACATTCACCACCGTAGCCTATCTCCACTGAATCCTTGTCGTGTTCGAAGGTAAGTATACCCTTTCCCTTTCTTCTCACAAGTAGTTCCTGACCTGCGTGCCTAGGCGGACTCTCTACCAATCTCCCTGTTCTACTATCCAACCTTCCCTTGTCAATCGTCTGCGCGCTGACTGGAATAGCCGCACCCATCGCCCTATCTTTTGTGCTTCTCCAAGCCGGCTTCGGGTACGAATCCCTGGAGGCGTTTGCTGCCGGAGCAGCACTGTCATCCACTAGTCTCGGAACCACCTTGGCCGCACTCAACAGCGTTACAAAATATACCGCCACGTTCTTCTCCATGTCCGATCCAAGTATACTAGATGATATGGCTACCCACTCAATATCAGCGAATGCCGATCCAGCCGCATATATTTTTCCCCAGGAGAAAGAGACACTCCTGCAGCAATCTCGCATCGCCACTATCTTCATCAGCGCTGCAATCATAGACGATATGGTCGGCCTTGTCATAGCTTCCCTTATTCCAGCTCTGGCCTCCGTGGACTCCAATGATCTGTATGACAACCGTAGCAACCTCGCTTGGACCATCGTTCGACCATTGCTCTCGTCATTCCCAATAGCTGTGATCGCGTCGTTGGTCTCACGACTCGTACTACGGCCGATCTTCCTCTACCAAGGGCTTGGTGAGCGATGGTGTGCTCCAACGCGTGAAGGGAAACCCTGGGGAGCTTTTGCTTTCAGCAAAAAGAGCAGTGGGTGGGGAACTTCCGGACACTTTGACGCAACAAAGCCGTTCATCATAATTATCCCGCTGAGCGGAATGGCCGCGATCGTGAATTGTGAGCTGTATCCCATGCATTCATGATTTGTGCATTGACTTTGTATTGTAGACACTGACACGAGCGTACTGTATGGCGCATACGTCGCGGGGCTCATCCTGACATACATTTCCCAACCTCCACCTGGGGAAGGCTCCAACCAGGCGGCGAACGAGCTCTCGTTTGAGCAGATGTTCGATCGGTCCATAGGAGCCCTGCAAGCCTACATTTTAGTACCACTCTTCTTCGCCGGCATCGGCTTTGCAATCGTGGGTGGATTAGTCTTCGAGGCAATGCAGCAGGAACACTGACTGAACCGTTATATACAGCCATTTCTTGATCTCTGGAAACCTGCTATTATCTGGCGTGGCCTTGTCTACTCGGTTCTCATGGCCTTCGCCAAGCTAGCTGTGGGGATACCCATTCTGCTCTACCCTGTTGGGCTCTCCTTTGTCAACGTGGCACATAAGAACCTGTGCAGGCTTGTCTCTCAGCGAGGGGTCGCAATCTCTCAGTTTCTGCACCCCGCGATATCCCAACCGCCTGTCCCTGCGTGGCTGCTTCTGTGACAATACAGCAGCCGCATCGGAGGGCAATAGACATCAACGTCAACCCCCGGAGCCCCCGCCCGACTGGTTGATCACGAACCCGGACCTGAGGTGCTTCCCGTCGGAGAAGCGGCTCTACCTCGGGCTGAACGGCCAGCGGTTCCTCACGCACATCCGGCACCTCGTCACGCCCTCCCTCCTCGTCGAGCTCCAGCTCCACTTCGCCCACGGCCTGCCTGTCGTGCACGACTGAGCCGGCTTCTTCGCGACCACGCCCCACATACGGACGCTCGAGCTCGGCGGCGGCACCCTTGTCACGAACATCCTGACGGTGTTCCTCGCAGCGGACCCACCCTTGTGCAGTGAGCTGCGGAATCTGACCCTGCGCGGCGCCACGGGGCGGGTTACGGAGAAGGCCCGCTTGATGTCGTTCTTCCGAGACGTCGTCGCAAGCTGGGTCGAGAAACATGCGCGGGAGCGGGTGGGACTACGGGCGTTGGCGGTTCGGCTGCCCGCCGACCATTTGGGACCGCGTACCCACAGCAGCAGTGATGATAGCGACAAGCGAAGACTCGCTGGGGGCTCCGACGCCGAACCAGAGGGACTCGCGTCGAAGTTGCGTTGGGAACTTCCGTGGTTGTCGGACCTTGTCGACAGGGTCGTTGTCACCCTCCTTTCTCTCCTACCACCACCACACAAGTGGGCGCTTCTGCAATCGCACTGCAATCAATACCATTCGTCGTACCGAGGGCTACCCAGAACTAACATCCCTTCCCTTTCCTCGGTCTAGGAGAGACCAACATGCATCCAAGTGTCATCCAGGAGGGATCTGGAGGGCCAAGCGATGCGACCACTAAGTGCAGCGCGCCCTCCAGGTACATCCCCCACCCACCCACAGACGTTGCCTCTTCGCAATGTCTGTCTCCCTCTAAACTCTCTCGTCCTGCCGACGCAGCTTCAGCGTGCGGGACACCCCCGTCCTTCGGGACATCCAACGACGAGTCCGACTGGACCGACGTTGACTCTGATGAGGAGACAGATACTGTCCCTCCTCCTCCCCCTGCACTCTTGACGAGGCCACCCGCTGCCTCCTCATTCCCCCCCAACCATCTCCAGGTGTTGCTGAACCAACGTGACACCTGTCTTCCTCTACTCACAACTGTCCTGCTGACACACTCCTAGTG
>JAKLMY010000323.1:0-30370 GCA_022814645.1 Ganoderma meredithae | reverse complement strand
AATAGACGAAACAGGCTGCAGTAGGGTTCTTTACCCACCGCCTGTCTGCCAACTTCGCCCCAGCGCTCGCTTGTTCGTGCCACCACCCTAACCCCACAATTACCTTGTGAGAAACCGCGACGCGAATGAGCTCGTCTCTAGTAAAGTGTAGATGCGCCTTTTTCTGTGGATCGACGACTGTCTGGTCGCAAGTGGACTTGTAGTACGCCTCGTGGCGGCCTGCGGATATCAATATTCAGTGCCTTCCGGTTTCTGTCGGCGCGCAATACATGCGCCGGAAGCCCACTCACGCAGCTCCCCATTGTAGATCCCGACGTACTCCCACTTGCTCCCGTCGAACAAGCCTTCGTCGCCTAGTGCGCGACCCGCGCTCGTCAAGCCGTTCATGACGAACTTCTCGCTGATGCCCTTGGGGTCGTTATATGCTGCCTCGATTTGCCGTGCGTCGTGCCCGTGGTCAATGCCGAGCAGGAGCGTGTCGCCCGAGCCAGGGCGCAACGGCAGAGACCGCAAGAACACAGCGTCGTCGCCACGCGCGAAGTTCCCCAGCGACGACCCGATGAAGAGGATATGGAGAGGCGGTGGTGGGGGACCGTGACGGGTTGCATCCGACGCTTCCAAGTCAGTAGTGCCGCTGCGGGACGATCTAGAACTACAGCTTGCAGCGGCCGAGTTGGGAGACGCAGCTCTACCAACACGCCCGAGTCCTACTGACTCGGAGCATTTGGGAGCGAAAGAAGTGTGGGCCCTCTCGAACGGGGTGCGAGCTTCGAGCCCGCCCTCTTTGAGGAACTTGAGACCATCGTCGTACATACCGCACAACCCCGCAGTGGCGACTCTACCCTGGAGTTGTGCGCCGATCTCCGAGGCATGCAGTTCGATGAGTGTGCGCTCGAGTTCGCGCTTCTCCAGGTCGAGAGCGAGGTAGTTGATAGGGGGAGTGGGCGAAGAGTGGGGGATGAGGCGAGCAAATGCGTTCAAGATGAGGGACGTCTTCCGAAGTGCTCTTACGGAGAGAAGTGAGGGTGTCAGCGCGCTGCATTCAGGAATCAGACTTGTTACACATGTTACACCGACCCTGCTCATGAGATCGTTGCAGGGCATGCCTCGTGTGGAGACGTCTGAACAGGATCGGAGACAGGCTCATATCGCATCCCCAGGCGTCATGCAATGGCATTGCACGCTCGAGAATTGACGAAGCCACAGTTGTTGGCATTCAAACGAAGAACAATCGACACTCACCCGGCGCCAAGCTCCACGACGAACGCGTCCATAGGGTTAGTTCCGTCCGGATCTGCGACACCCGAGTACATGAGCCGCACGATCTCGTCCGCTTTGTTCCTCAAGATCTCCTCCTCGGTAGGGAACAGGTAGTACTCCGTCGCACGGGTCGTGAGTTCGTCGTAGAGGCGAAGGCCGCGCTCGTCGTAGAGCAGCAGAGAGGGCAAGGTTTTCTGTCCGAGAGGCTGCGCGAGCCCGCGCAAGACCTGGTCGCGAAGCGAGCTGGGGGAGTGGCCGCGCGCACGGGGCTCGGGCTCACCGCGAGCGTGGATGTCGACGATGTGGACGGCGTTGGCGTTGACGGGGCTGTTCGACGCCATGGGGAGCGAGTGATGGAGAGTGGCGGAAAAGTGAGAATGTATCGAATAAGGCGCCGCAACCGCTGGAATATATACCCTCTGGGAATCAGGCGCAGCGTCTCGGAGGCTCGGAGCCCAGGGATCCAGAGATGACAAACGCGCTGTCCTTGCGTGTTGCCCCAACATGTTGACTTTCCATTCACCGTAGGCCTAAGTAATCATCGCCTGACCTCTCCGACTCAGTAGATCCCTCCGGCCTGCGCCAAGTCCGAGTCAGGCCTGTGCAAGCGTCAACCAGCGGGAGCCAAATGTACGCGCGTGCGCTCGACATTCACCATGATCCTGTCATATGAGATCCCTCTATGACAAAAAGGACACGGGGGGCTGAGGAGGAGCTGTCGAAATGAATGGGGAAGGAAGCGCGCGGTGGAGGTAAACAGGAAGACTACTCACTCTTTCGGTCCGTAGTCCTTCTCAATCTAGTGACTTCGCAGAGCGCCGACTGGAGCGCAGGTCGCGTCTTAACGCGACAGAGAAGCCGACATCGGGGGGAAGGGGTATTTCACATCAAGACCATGGTTACGCTTGACCCTTGTAGTATGTACAGGGCCAATGTCGTCCGCTCAACTGAGCCGACCGTCGCAACCGTCCTCATGAAAGAAAATCTGGGTGGAAGCCCACCGTCCACTCCCTCTACATGACCGCTGCCCACAGCGCCTTGTCGTCAGCCAGCTCCTGCGCATACGCCTGTCGATCAGGATCAGCACCAGCATCGGCACGAGGACACTTGAGCGGCACACTCGGTGCACACGACTCGCCTCGAGTTCTTCCTGAGTAGGCGTCGGGGGCACAGGTTTTGGTGGGGGATCCTTGAAGAGCTGCAAGCCGAAACGACAAGGAGCGCATTCAGCATTGCATGACGAAGTACTTGGAGGACATGAGCCAAGGGCGGAAAAGCACGTTTTCGCTGCCGGCTCCGAGAGTCTCGATGAGCGCGTCCCAGTCGTTCTCGGGCAGCTCGCCCATCGTCGCTCCGAGATTGGCGAGGTAGTCCGCGCCCTCGTTCCCCTCTTCGCCCGCGTGGCCCTTCACGTATTGGAGGTGCACCTAGTCGGAGACGACGTATAGTGAGGACGATGGGGAAACAATGGCAACAATAAAGCGTAGATCATGCCTTTTGTCCTTCGCGAGCGCGCTGGTCGAGGAGGGCGGAGAGGTATCGAATGAGAGGGGCGTTCTTGACAGGTTTCCCGTTGGACGCGACAAACCCGCTTCTGAGCCATTTCGGCATCCAGTCGCGGAAACCTGAAGGGAAATAGGAAGTTTAGAAGGTCGTTGGACCAATGGTTCACGCCATACAGATGCTCGCAGCTCGTTGCACTCTAGTAGCCGCTCTGTCGCTGACGGAATCCTCGTGAAGAACAGAAACAGATGGGTACTTACAGCTGATGCTATATTTTGAGTCGGTCTTTATGAGGAGCGGTCGTTTTGTATGAGGAGTGGTCTCGAGGACGCGTACAATGGCCTGCATTGAGCTTACTTAGCACGAAGCAGCAGAGGCGGGGCACAGGTGACGAACGGTCAGCTCAGCGCGATTGTTCGTCTGCGCGCCAGGGCACCTCTCGGCGATGTTTCTACTCGCCGTCGTGGGTCTATATATGCGCGGATTGAGGGCAATAGATGGACTATACCTCACATCTTCTGGCCCCCACCAGACGCCGACGCCGGCAACAGAGCCTGGCTTCCCGTTTCCCTTGCATGCGCCATCGGAGTAGACGACGTCCCAACCAGACTCGTCTTCAATGATCTCGGTGGACAACGCCGCCCACCTCGAGGGCTTGGAACCACTGGCCTGCGCGTCGGGTTTCGCGGCTGCTGGGGGTCTCGAGTATGGTTTTGTATGGTGCTGTGGACGAGACAGGTTGAGAGAAGTGGAGGAAGAAGAAGAGGGCGCTGAAGGGCCAGAGGATGGGGCGACGGCATCACTGGGTATATGTACGCCATGTTGGGATAAGAAGGCCGTCGCATCGGCGACAGTACGGAACTTCTGGTGCTTGTTTCCGGGAAAACCAGTGATTTGCTGCTGGCATTGATCCCTGACATTGAGCAAATCTCATATGAAACGCCATGGGCGATGACAGAGGGCGAGAAGGGACGTACCAGGTGGAATAAATTCCAGGGACACGGCCTCTGGCGACAGCATAGAAGCCAGGCTTTGTGGCTTTTGGCATTAGTGGACGAGGATATTGCGGCGCAGCGTCTGGATAAGGAGACGATGGGGGTAGGAATAGCAGAGGCGGACGGGAGACAGGCGATGGTCTGAAGCGGAAGGACGGGGAGTGTCTGGCGCAGAGCCCGAGACGGGAAGCTTTCACGAAACGAGAGACAACCACAACGTGTAAACCGCTCTGAGCTGGCTCGCAGGCCAAGAAAAACGTCGAAGGTGAGCAAGACTCAAGACAGAGCAAGGCAGCCAAAGTAACGTCGGTAACCGAGCCAGGCGACAGTCGACGTCGTCCACGTTGGTACGCGTGCCGCGCAACGCCGAACGAGTCCAGGCGCCAACAGCCGGTCTGTCGGCCCGCTCGCGCTGAGAGTCGGTCGCCAAGTGCTCGACCACGACCGGCGACTTGCTTTCTGCCTCCATCGCCTCCGCTCAGCGCATACAGCGAATGTCAATGTCTAGCTATGAAGATTTATTCGAAACCAGCGTCCTCGACATCATAGCCCCTCCTCCGTCGCTCGAGTTCCCCTCTGGATACTCCCCGCACGAGGCCTCGGAATGGTTAGCTCGTGCCCAAGGGCCGCAGGGGGACAGGAAAACGGTCTTCTTCGGTGCGTGCCCGTTGTTGATCGTCTACTGGTCCAGATCACTAACTATTAGAGGTCAGACGAAAATCTCGACTTCTTCCTGAGCATCCGCTTCCCCGTACCCTCCGAAGAAGCCGTTGACCCCACCCCTCCGCCTCCTCCACACCTCCTCTCCTACCTCGCCCGCCTCCAGATATCCTATGAGACGTCCTACATCTCTCCCACCGCTACCACTCCAGAGCTAACCCCCGCCTCACGCCTCTCTACTCCCCCCCGACATAGCTCCATGCGACGCAATAGGCCAGACAACCTCCTCGGCGGTCCGCCCTCCATATTCCCTCCCCATACTCCCCATCCTATTCCATCCGCGGCCGAGGCAGACCTCAAGTACGTCCAATCACAAGGCACGCCCCTCGTTTCTGCAATATGGGGCGAGTCCGACAATCCCAACAACGAGGCCTTCGCCCTCTTATGGGACCAGAACGACCGCTCATGGGTTGCCATCTATAAGATGACAATACTCGTCCGTAAGTCCCTATATTTCTTTAAACCACTCACTCCACCTAAGCTCTTGCCAGTCTTCATGATTACAAAGGTTTCCGACCCACTTTTGTGCATCACCGTCTCCACCACCCTTCGAAGTAAACCACTGGCCGTCACTCCTCCCAGAAAGACCCTTGCCTCCCTCATCGACGCAGTCGGAGGGCTCAAGCCCGACCTCGTCACTTCCCCTGCCAAGGAAAACGGCCTTGAGCGCGACTTGGCGCATAGCGATTGCGACGACATCGTCTCCGGGCTGCAGGAAGTCAATCTCCTCGAGGGTTTAGCGACAGGTAATGTCCTCCACTGCTGGGTCAGGAACATCGCTAACTGGCCATCTCAGGGCCGACCTTCACCGATCCGCATACGCGGCTCTCTTTTCCTACCACTCGTCTAGGCACCGCCATGCGTCATAACGCCTTTTCCCTCCCTCCCGTTCCCAGTGCGTCCTCAGCAGACCCGCCTACCCCGTATTCCGGAAGCATCACGTCCCCACCTCCAGGAGGCAGTCTCAGCGGTCTTCCTAAGGCCGCCACCCTTCGACGGTCGTTCCGGAAAACGCTCAAGACGCATATAGGCTTCCGTGTTCGTATGCGCACCGTCTTTGTCCCTTACTTCCTCCTTCCCCAAGATGTTTCGAACGGCAAGGCGCAGCGATCACGACGTCTCCATGAAACCGATTCGGGCGCGTCGGATTCCGGCTCAGACTTGGAGGACGATATCCTCGAAGAGCGAGAGCAGAGGGAAGCGGGGAATGAAGAACACACGGTCATCCTCAGCGTCGAGGTCGAAAACCTCTTTGCAGGATCAGCTCCGGGATCTTACCACATCGAAGTGGACCGTGTGGACGTCGCTATCAGCGGCTCGGGCGCACGCGCCTCCTTCATCGGATGGGGGGGTGATGGTCCAAATGTTTTCCCCCTCCGAGTTGGTCCGCGTGAGCAGATCAACCTTCTGTACGCTGTCTCCTTCCTCAGAGGCCCGGAGGTGGACGAGTTTTCCCTGGCGAGACCAACCGGTGACAAGCGGAACGGTCCCGCCGAGGAGCTTCAGCGAGCGGTCACCATTCACCTCATCGTTCGGCCCTTCGAGCCTAACGGTGGCGAAGCGTTCTACCCAACCCATTTATTCCCGTCCAGGTGGAACTGCGTGCTCGACTTGGCTTCTTCAAGTATATCTAAGCAATCGCGCGAGGTTCCCGAGGCCGAGCCCGAAGGCCCCTTGCAGTACTTCGTCCTTCCGACACCCGCGTCTCCGTTCCCAACTGCGCCCCTCGCCCCGCCTCAGAGGGCGCTTACTCCCCTATCTACTAAGCATGTTATTCCTCTCACCGCGATCGCAGGCAGCAAACGACACACGATCGCGACGCCCATAGGAGAGTACGCCCGCATGCCCAAGTCGCCCATGAACTACCAGAGCTCCACGTCCCTGCTCAACCCGCAGAACCAGCCTCCCGCCCCGCCCAACTCCAGCCCGACGCCCACCGGCTCGACCTCCGGGCAGACGCTCAGCATCCCCCACCGCGCCTCGTACATCCCGCCCTCGATGTCCTTCCAAACCAGCTTCCCGCGCTCGCCCACGACCTACGCCCCACCGACGAGCCCCCCACTCCCCCTCCCTCCCATCAACCCGATGGCCGGCTACGCTCACTCGACGTCCGACAGCGCGAGCACCATCACCGAAATCCTCGACGCCCCGCCCCGCACCCCCGCCTACCCCGCCTACCCCAGCTCCCCCTCGCCCGTCCCGCCCACGCCGTTCTGGCAGGCCCCCATTGCGCAGCACTCGGGCTCGGGGGCCGTCGGTCCCAGCGTCGACATCCGCCGAGATCGCGGCGGCGGGAACATCCCCCAGACCCCCGGGCCGACCGTGGGTGGGTTCAACGGGCTCGCGATGAACCCGCTCCAGCAGATCGGCGACGCCGCCGCGGCGAACGCGAACGACAACAACGGTGGCGAGCCCATCGTCGTGTCTGTCGGCCTCCTCCCGCGACCCCATCGTCCCGAGAAGGAGAAGGCGAGGGGAGGGAAGGGACACGCCGGCGAGCTGTATCCTCTCGACCAGTTCACGCTCGACATCTTCGTGTTCAACCAGTCGTCGTGGACGCGGCGCTTCGAGGTGAGTTACCCGGAGGAGCGCAGACGAAGGCGGAAGGGGAGGGAGAGAGCGGGGGGCGGGAAGGACGCTCGGTCACCAGGCATCATACCGCTCCAGAACCGTGTTCGGGTTGGGTGCGTGTCTCCATAGGGCGTCGT
This sequence comes from Ganoderma meredithae, assembly GCA_022814645.1. Lineage (NCBI taxonomy): Eukaryota > Fungi > Basidiomycota > Agaricomycetes > Polyporales > Polyporaceae > Ganoderma > Ganoderma meredithae. The sequence goes on along the minus strand of JAKLMY010000323.1, from coordinate 23,184 downwards.
GCTTGGGTTTCTTTTGATGACGATGTGAACAGGCCACTCCTCCCGTCGACGTGTCAGTCCGTTCGGATGGACTTTCTCGCCCTCGCGCCGGGCGTTCATTCGATCGAGACGCTGACACTTACTGACATTCAGAGTGGCGTGGCCATGAATCTCAGGTACGTTGCGGGTCCCTGCTAGGATGAAGCTAGCATGCTCAACCATCCTAGGTCTGTCATCGATATCATCGTACACGAACCGGAGTGCAAGGAGCCATCGGCGTAGCACCCCACTGTATCTACTACGCCGAAACTTCATTTGCACAGATGACGGACCAGAGTCTATTTGCGTGGGGCACGGGTCGTCCGGTGGTAATGGCAACTCCTTGGTCCTCGACGCGGTCCAGACGCTTCAATCTCTTTTCGCAGAGACCGACAACACGTTCACTCCATACGACATCCACACGCATTTCCAGATGATTGCTCTTACCCACGACTTGCTCTCTCGCGTATTACTACATCACAGTCGAGCGCACACTGCTGGGCGATTCCAGCCGGTGGTACCTCCTCATCCTCATGTGTGAACATGCCGAACACCCCGGGTATCTTCTTAGACGCGTCTGCCACATCACTCCCTCCAGGCACCTATACCCCGGATGCATTCGCACGTCGAACCCTGGTGGACGATCTGGAGAGCCGCAAGTCGCCACGGACCTCTTCCTCCTCTCCCCGGAAACCATCAAGCCCCTTCTTCCCCTCACCGAGTTCGAGGTATTCATACCTCACCCAGACCCCACCGATCTCCCGTCTAGACTTCGGTCCCAGCCATACGTCGCAATCAAGCTGGTGGTGCTTAAGGAGACCCGCGACGCCCTGCAGGCGCAAGGATACTCGACCGAGCTGCGCGGCCCGGATCCGGAGCACCGAGCGACCCACTGGCTCACGCTCGCCAAGGACGAGCACACGATCGCGCTCAAGTTCTAGCATGTGCTCAAGGATGACGGCAGGCGCTTCAAGATCGAGGCTGACGTCAGGATGTCGCAGAAGATCAGCTTGGGTGCGCCCGCGACGGGGAGGCTTACGGTGGACATCGGACTGGAGTTTGCGGGCACTGGGTTGTACTATGTGCTCGTTGATATACTCGACGGCGCGCCGCCCGCATACTCGGATGTGAAGTCTTCGCTATTTGCCTCAGGCTCGTCGGCCATCGAGTCAGCGGCGGGTAAAACGAGGGAGGCTTAAGCCGGATCCGGCGACGCAGGACTACTCACCTTCTGAAGCAATCAGCGGGGAGGGCTCGGAGGCCGACAGACACAGACACGAGATAAAACCTTGGATCTAGGAGTGCTCAGCTCAGAACTGGCAAGGCTGAAGACCAGGCATCGGATGAACTCCATGGACAGGTTGCCGTCCGAGTCTGATGTATCGTTTTCCTCATTTCATGACCTTGGCCATTTCTTGAGCTAGCGCTGGATGTTGTATCGCGTTTTGTACACTTAACCTGAGACTGTAAGCTACACGGACTGCCTGACGACAGGTGTCAATGTCGCGTTCTTGGCCGTCGAGCTGCGATGAAGCAATGAGGGTTGTTGACCCTATGGTGAAGGTGCAGCCGTTGTGGGATTGCATTGTCCGCCAGGGTAAACCGTACGAGCAACTTGATGGCCGTCCCGGTCACGTTGGAGAAACGGCTGCTAAGCACCGCCCAGTGATCCAGAGAAGTCGATGGCGAGTGTTGCCTGAAACCGTCAGCTAAATCCACAAGCCGACAGACCGGGATCGGATTTCAAAATTGGTGGCGCAAGCATTAGGCTGGAGGGTCCCTAGTGTCATAAGAAAATCTTTGAACGACGCTCCCTGCGTCTAAACCAAGGAAGAAGCAAAGACCTACGTTGACTGAGCAACTTGCGTTGAGAAATGGCGAAATCCGAGCCGGCAGAGTTCCGCGCCCCGCCGCGAGCTGTGTTCTCTCCCCCTCCCTCCTTGAACTTCACCATCTTCGCACGCCCGCAATGCCTTGACGCTGTGCGCGAGTGCTGTGTTAAAACCTCCTAGCTTTGCGGGCCACTGCATTTCGCGTTGGCTCTGTTCACGTCCAAGGCGGCCGCAGATGGACCTGAGGACACGGAAGTCTATGTGCACCTCCCGCGGAGCAGCGACCAACACGCGCGGGTCCTGGTTTGCAGCGCGTCGTTCGCCATCGTGGGCTTAATGAAGTGGGGCATGGAGGGCAGCGCGCACCTCATCCTGTCTTCGCACTCTGGGTGGACCGTCTGTACATGACGTGAGGAGACGCGGCGCACGACTCGGAGCGGGAAGTCTGCCGGAAACAGACGAGATGTAGTGGGCTGTATGCGTGCAAGTCGGCGACTCCGGTGAGTGTCTTGAGGTCTCTTGAGGTGTGTTCCATGCAGTGAGCGGAGGCACATCGAGTCCGCCTGGCATGTACATGTAGACTGTAAGCGCGCTTCATAGGATGTACATGTATGCTGCGCATACACGATGGTTGAGTTGATTTGGATCTCCGAGTGGCTTCTACGATCGGCCTAAGTACGCATATAATGACTCGGGTGGTCGTACTTACGCATGTGCCTGCGACAGCACACCGCTCTGCTATATATCTGCACACAGGAGGGTCGTCGATGCTTAAATCTGAACCGCCTGGCATAGATTAGACCTCACCTTGGGTGGTCGACGCGAGTCTGGGTCCGCAGATCCCTTGCTATTAGCCGGGTGCCCTCGAATGCATAGCGGGTCTTCCTAGGGTACAGTAAGCTCAGATACGTTACAAGGAACATCATGCGCTCACACAGACATCCCACGCATTCAACAGCGTTGTTCGAGGTTCTCGGTTTGAGCAGAAATAACTGCCTATCCGAAGCCAACGTTAGCACTACGTCGTCGCCACTTGCAAGTGACGATGCTGACCGTAGGAATAGAAGACCCTGTCATTTCGGACCTCGGGATCCACCATCCTGGCCCTTGGTGGTACCCAGGGTCGAATCTTGTCAGGATAAGATGCAATACTGAACGCCGCGGTAACGGACTGGAGTTCGACACTCCAGACTTTTGCTGATGGAGCTCCAGGTCGACGTTGTCTGGTGATTGTTGCGCAGTGTGCGGAGTTGAACGCGAGTGAAGGACATGGGAATCGGTGTGGATCCGGTCTCCAAGATGAAAGCTCTGTGAGGGATAAGTACGGAGGAGTAGCTTAGCTTGAGGAACGTCTGAAAGTCCTGTGACGGTCATCCGGCGGGACGAGGACGCCGAAGGGTCTCCAGGAGCTCCCATTCGAGAAGAGACGACGGCTGCGGAGAACGGCCGCTACCGGGACGATGGGGGTGTGTTTGCCATGAGGCGTCTGAGTTGGGCCTTGGTAGCTGTGGTTGTGAAAGCGACGTGGAGGTTGGATGTTCGCAGATCATAGCAGATGACGATGATGTGGATCATGCCCCAGAGGATGGAGCGAGTGCGATGCCTGCATATGTTTTGCGTGAGCAATGGGGATGACGATGGAGACAGCTCGACATACGAACCAAGTACGGCCGTGATGGATCGAGAGAGGTTCTGGTGTGATCTGGCCGGAAGACCGGGTGTATGCGGTGTGAGGATAGGAAGCCGGTGCGACGTCCGAGGGGAGTGGAGGGCGCGGACATCGGGGGTGATCAGCTTCAGGTTGCAGCACCTGGCCGCAGCTGAAGGTGGTCCGTTCATTTGCGGTGGAGCAATCAGCGTGGGGTGATCATGGCCAGAATGAGCACCATAGCATTTATCGTGGATTTGGCAAACAGCCAGGAGCGGGCGCAGGGCCACAGCGACACTGGCGGACGGGATGCGTCTCCGGATATCTCGCCGCGGGAGACGCCCCGGAGCGCCGGTGGGAAGAGGGTTCAGGGCAGGCGAGAACTGCCGGATATGGGCATGGGATGTGGCATGTGAGCGTGGGCGAGGCAGACAAAGTTTGTCGACCTCAGCCTGTTCTCTCCTTCGACCGTCTTCCTCCCCGGCTCGCGGCTCGTCTCAGTCTCCAGGGTCCTGCCCCGGCTCAGGTCCCCTCTCTGCTTGACCTCCGCCACTGCACCCTCTTAGACTGCCTCGTGTCCCCCAGCCCCGTACTTACGTCGTCCCTCCATCTCCCGCTCTCTATCTGATCCCTTCCTGCGACACCCATGCCTCCTCCCCCGCCCCCGCCCCCGCCCCCCATCTGCCTCCCCTTCTTCGGCGGAAAGAAGTCCCGCCGCAGGCTCACCTACTCGGAGCCATCTGCCACCGAGGACTATAGCTCTCGTCGCTCCTCCATAGACCGTCTTGCCTCCGGTTCCTACTCCCCCACGGCCACTCTCACCTCCCATGCTGAGAAGCTCACCTTCTCATCCGAGACCGAATCTTTCGACGTCCATGGCTACTCGGATGCCGCTCGCGAGATCGTCCCCGCCCACACCACCCTCAAGCGTTCCAACACCGTCACCACCCCCAAGGACAAGTCCTCTCCCGGCACCAAGAAATGGGGTTATGGCTGGGGGATCGGCAAGAAGGCCAAGAACCAGAACCAGAACCAGAACCAGGACGACGTGAGCGAGAAGCCCCACCTCCAGTCTCCCGGCTCTACTCCTCCTCCCGTCTACAACTCCCCGCCCACCGACACCCGCTCCCGTGCGTCTCGCTCCGGCCGTTCCCAGTCCTCTCGCTCCTACAGCCAAACAGACTGGGACCAAGGCCATCCGTCCCCTCGCAGGGCCCGCTCCGCCTCCACCAACGACGGCTCCATCCACTTCATCCCTCCTCCCTCCAACAACCCCAAGCGTTCCAACACCTACAAGTCCACCACTACAAAGGCCAGTGGCAGGAGCGCCGGCCGTCCTACCCTCTATCCGTCTGAGTCCTCCAGCACCCTCGTCGGCTCCGCCCTCGAGCGCAAGATCCGCGATGAGGACCCCGTTGTCGACCGACCAGACACCACGAGCAGACTCGACAGCCTGCGCGATCTCATGCGCACCCACGACCTCGACTATTAGTCAGTCCTCACACGCCTCTCTTCGCCGCCCGTGCTAATCCTGTTGTCCAGCGTCATCCCCAGCGAGGATTCGCATGGCTCGGAATACATCGCACCTCATGACAAGCGGCGAGAATGGATTTCTGGGTCCGTCCACAGTATCACCATCCAGCTAGATACCCGCTGACGTCTTCGCGCTTCAGGTTCACTGGTTCTGCGGGCCAGGCCATCGTTTCCATGCGCTCGGCGTACCTCATCACGGACTCGCGCTACTGGCTCCAGGCGGGCGAGCAGCTCGACCAGAACTGGGTTCTCGTAGAGACCGGCGGGCCGTCGACCAACTTCAAGGACTGGACGGAGTGGCTCATCGACCGCGCGAAGGACACCAGGATCGGCATCGACGCCCGTCTCATCTCTTTCCAGGCGGCGACCGCGCTCAATAACGCGCTCAAGCTCAAGAACTCGAAGCTCCATTACCCGCCGCAGAACCTCGTCGACCTCGTCTGGCGCGAGAAGCCCGCGCGGAGCAGGGAGCCGATCTACGTCCAGCCCAAGGAGTTCACAGGCACCGGCGCCGGTCAGAAGTTGACGCGGCTGAGGGAGTGGATCAAGCAGCAACGACCGGCTATGCCCTCGTACTCGAGGGCCGAGCCCAAGCCGTCTCAGATGCAGGTTGCGACGCTGATCGCGAACCTGTCGTCGATCGGTACGTGATGTCGAGATGTTTAACGCTGACATGATTGACTGACGCATGGCGGTAGCGTGGTTGCTCAACCTCCGCGGCGACGACATCCCGTTTAACCCGGTCTTCCACTCATACCTCTTCGTCGGTCTGGAGAGTGCCACGCTCTTCATTGAGGAGGCGAAGCTCACGGAAGAAGTCAAGGTATACCTCCAGTCCATCGGCATCGTATGGCGCGACTACAACGAGATTTGGACGTTCTTGCGCCGTAAGGAGTGGGGCGAAGGCAACGTAAGTTGGAAGTGGCATATCTTTTTGTATCTACGTCTCACCCACCATCTTGCAGGTCATTATCTCTCCGCAGACGTCGTACGCCATCTGTCTCATGATGACCAGCTTCCGGTACACGGTCCTGCCGTCCTTCGTTGAGGAGATGAAGGCGGTCAAGAACGACGTCGAGATCCATGGCCTTCGCAACGCTTATCTCCGGGATGGCGCGGCGTACGTCCGATGGCTCGCCTGGCTGGAACAGAAAATCCAGCAGGGCTACGACATTACGGAGTACGAGGCCGCGTGGCGGCTGACGGAGTACCGGCGCAAGAACAAGTACTACATGGGCCTCGCGTACGAGAATATCTCTGCGACAGGAGCAAACGCTGGTGAGTGCGTTACTGCTGGTATATAGGGCAAAGGTTATGATGAATCACATCGCTGGCAGCACTGCCGCATTACGTGCCGCACAAGTCGACCGCTAAGACGATCGAGCGCGAAACGCCTTACCTCAAGTGAGTGCCCCTGATCGTTCGTCGTGCGTTATGCATGGCCATCTCTTACGTTTCCCTTAGCGACTCGGGAGGACAGTATCGCGACGGCACCTGCGATACAACGCGCACTGTGCACTTCGGACGTCCCACGCAGGACCAGTGCGAGGCGTACACGCGCGTCCTTCAGGGCCATGTATGCTTCCTGTCCCCGCCGTGGCGTGATCGTCGGTTGCTGACAGCGGACACGTTTTAGATTGCTATTGACTCCGCCATCTTCCCAGAAGGCACGTCCGGTGCGAAGCTCGACGTCTTGGCGCGCAGGGCGCTCTGGCAGGACGGCCTAAACTATATGGTACGTCTGACGTGATCTCGCCTTTTATGGGGCCGGCTGCGACGACGGTGTTCTGACCGACCGTCCTCGTGTTTGCAGCATGGAACCGGGCATGGATTTGGCTCGTTCCTCAACGTTCACGAAGGTCCGCAGAGCTTCTCGTCGGACACGGTCCTCGTTCCCGGACACGTGATCACCAACGAGCCCGGCTTCTGTTAGTTGTGCCGGTTTGCTTGTCATTCACCGTGTTAGATCTCTGACGCGCGACGCTTGACAGACAATGCGAACAAGTGGGGGATGCGGATAGAGTCCGCGCTCGCCGTGAGGCGCGTCAAGGTACGTGTCTTCGACTCCCTACTGGGCTGCCTTCTGATCACGGAGCACTGCGCAGACCAAGGGCCAATTCAACGGCGACGTCTGGCTTGGGTTTGAGCGGCTCACCGCGGTGCCTATACAGACGAAGATGGTTAGGGAGGTAATGCTTTCCAAGGAAGAGCGCCAGTGGCTCAAGGTGCGTCTGTTGCCCGCCTCTTTGTGTCCGTGTCGGAGCGCGTGAGAGGGCTGACGTTCGCGAACCCCAGGACCATAACCGTCGGTGTCTGGAGCAACTCGAGCCCTTCCTGCGGGAGGACAAGCGCGCGATCAAGTACCTCCGCAGGGAGGCGGAGCGCGGTATCGGCATTGCCGGCGCCGGACCCGGCGGCCTGACTATCGATTGGGACTGAGACGGCCTCGGGTTCCTGTCGGTGACGGGGACGACTTGTCGATGCTCGCCCAGCCCCGGCTGTTATTGTTATATCTGAGGCCAACACTCCGCTCGTGTTTCGCTCTTTGGTTTCGTGCTGACAGGGGATCCATGGATTTCAGGACTCCGGAACGTTACGGTTACGTTACGGCGGGACATTCCCATGTGCCACCTCGATCTCGATACCTCCTCCCCCCTCTCCGCCGCTATCGTTCCGGACGCCGACTATGTATGTTCTCTCTCGACGCTCCTGCTCTCTGCCACAACTATTCCTGCACGACCCTCTTACGACTTTGCTATATCCTAACGTTTGAACATGGGGTGTCGTAGGGCATTCCCTCTAACATCCAGTCTCATCTCCTCTTTCTCTCTCGTCTCTCTTGCTTGCTTACCCCTTCTCTGCCCCTCCGCGCAGCTAGCGGGTTACGTACACGCCTATCTCCGGGTTGACCACCGAACCCTCTGTTTTCCCTCTCCATTACAATCAGTCCCACTGTCGGATTGGATACGTAATGTTTCCCGGGGTGTTCCTTTTTTTACATTACTTATGGCGCCTTGGGGCGCAGTCCACTTTTGTGTATGTTTTTGGAGCCACTCGTCCTTCGTTTGAATGGAGCGACGACGACGTTTGCCTCGTAGATAGACCTTTCTTCTGTCGTACGTATGTACGGCGGAAATATATCCGGATCTTTTAGGCCGGTTGTAGTATATCACACAGACAGGAAGTCGGAGGGTACTCGATAAACTGAGAGCAATGTCGGACGATGACATTCCCCAAGTCGCCGAGACGGGACTTGCCGGGAGTCGAAGATAATGTTACGTAATCCAAATTTTTGGAAGCCGAGGGACGCCCTCGCTGAGGACCTTGTCCTGTCCCCTTCCCTGTCCCCTTCCCTGTCCTCGCCGTTTCCTGGAACTCGTGCTGAGCTTCACTCTATCTGCACCATCGGGGACGTCGCATTCAGACCAAAATGTCGACGAGCGGACTCAAGGCGATCGCGCCGGTGCCCAAGGCATCGGACTTCCTCGACATCGTCCTCTCCAAAACGCAGCGCAAGACTCCTACTGTTCGTTTTCCGTGCGCGGACTTTTCGGCATTCGCAAGCTCATGGTTTGCTGCAGGTCATCCACAAGAACTTCAAGATCAGCCGGATCCGCAACTTCTACATGCGCAAGGTCAAGTTCACGCAGGACTCGTTCGACGAGAAGCTCGGCGCGATCTTGGAGGAGTTCCCTATCATCGACGTGAGTGCTGCGTTCTGTGTTTTTGTGGAGAATATGAGGCGGGGGTGTGCGACGGGCATGGCGGAGGAATGCCTATTGTCCGTCTGTCCGGTTGGGGGCCATGGTCAGCCTTCTGGCCGCAAGAGGTCGTTCTCAGGGATCGGTTCTCGCCCAATTCCCTTCGCTTTGGTGACGGACCTTTTTTCGTGGAGTGCGTGTTTGGGAGTTCGAAGACCCGAAATCAAGTCAGTTGGGTGCATCCCGAGATCACTAACGGCCTTGGGATTCGTGCGCGGACCAGAGCACCCTCGGGTAGAACCTTTGCTCTTGAATATCGCCGTTTTCATCCCTCCGTAGTGCACACATCTCTCGACTAGGAAACCTCACAGTTAGAAGGGCAGGTCGGTTTGGGTGGTTCTGACCCGTTCTTCAGGACTTGCACCCTTTCCTCTCCTCCCTCCTCAATGTCCTTTACGACAAGAACCATTACAAGCTTGCGCTTGGCCAACTCCGTACCGCTCGCCATCTCATCGACCAGGTCGCCAAGGACTACGTCCGCTTGCTCAAATTTGGCGACTCTCTCTACCGGTGCAAGCAGCTCAAGCGGGCCGCCCTCGGCCGTATGGCCACTATCATGAAGCGGCAGAACGAGGCGCTTGAGTTCCTGGAGGAGGTTCGAAAACATCTCTCCCGTCTCCCAGCAATCGACCCCACCGCTCGCACCCTTCTTATCTGCGGATACCCAAACGTCGGCAAGTCGTCCTTCCTCAACAAGGTCACGCGCGCGGACGTCGACGTCCAGCCCTACGCGTTCACGACCAAGTCGCTCTTTGTCGGCCATCTCGACTATCGCTATATGCGCTGGCAAGTTATCGATACCCCTGGAATCCTCGACCATCCGCTCGAGGAGATGAACAACATCGAGATGCAAAGCATCACCGCGCTCGCACACCTCAAGGCTTGCGTCCTGTACTTCATGGACTTGTCGGAGCAATGTGGATTCTCCGTCGAGGCCCAGTGTCAACTGTTCCATGCCATCAAGCCCCTCTTCGCGAACAAACCCACCGTCGTCGTCCTCAACAAGGCTGACGTCTCGCGTCTTGACGACCTCGCGCCCGAGCGTCGCGCGGCGGTGGACGCGGTGATCAATGGCGAGGGCGTCCGGCACGTCCAGGTCTCGTGCTACACCGACGAGGGCGTCACCATCCTGAAGACGACCGCGTGCGACGCCCTCCTCGAGCACCGCGTCGACACGAAGCTGAAGGGCAACAAGATCAATGCGATCCTCAACCGTCTCCACGTCGCACAGCCCAAGGCGCGCGACGACGTCGTTCGTGCGCCGTTCATCCCCGACGCCGTCAAGGGCCGCAAGAAGTACGACAAGGAGGATCCCGAGCGGCGGCGTCTCGAGCGTGACATCGAGGCCGAGGAGGGCGGCGCGGGTGTCTACAACATCAACCTCAAGAGTGCGTTTCATTGATTCTCACTGACGTCTTCGCGCGCGCGCATGGCTTACGTGGTTTTTACGCAGAGTACTACCTCCTCGAGAACGACGAGTGGAAGAGCGACACCATACCCGAGATCATGGATGGCAAGAACATCGCGGACTTCATCGACCCCGACATCCTCGAGAAGCTCGATGCGCTCGAGCGGGAGGAAGAGAAGCTCGAGGCCGAAGGCTTTTATGAATCGGAGTCGGACATGGTATGCTTATCTATGACGTTATGCTACACTCGCGCGCATACACTAACGATATGTACTTGCAGTTCGACTCGGAGGATGAGCGCGAGGCCGTTGCTGCCAAGTCGGCGCGCGAGAAGAAGCTCGTGTCGCAGAGCACCAAGAAGGCCATGAAGAACCGTGCCGCGCTGCCCCGCACGGCCGGCCTGCGCACGCTCTCTGAGCTCACGACCGAGATGACGAAGGCGGGCCTCGACCCAAGTCGGATCCAGGGGCGCGCAGAGATGCTTGCAAAGGTCGCGGGCGCGAAGCGGAAACGGCTGCGCGAGGAAGAGGAGGCGGAGATGGACGTGGACGAGGAGGCGGAGATGGGCGAGGGGATCGAGGAGGAGTGGATGGACGTCGACGGGGAGGAGGCGCCGCGGCTGAAGAAGCCGAAGGCGAATTCGGGCGCTGTCGTTGCCAAGGGCGCGAGGCATCCACGATCGAATCGCCAACTTGCGGGCATGCGGGACGAGGCGGTAAGTTCATTATTGATCGTCATGAATCACAACTTGGGCTGACAAGTCGTGCGTCCTCAGCAAGCATCAAAAGCAGTCAGGCTGCGGAATCTCGGACAGAGAGAACGGAACATGCATGCGCGCGCGGGCGAGAGCGATCGCGCTATCAAGGTCAAAATGGTAAGTAGCGTAACGGCTGATCATGTCGCGCATCGCTGATCACAGTCCTCTGAAGCCAAAACATCTCTTCGCTGGGAAACGGAAGATGGGCAAGACGGATCGTCGATAAACGGTCATCTTGTGTTTGTATTCTCACCTGTTCTTTGTCATTGCTGTATCTTCGCATTGTATCCACGACCTCTTGATGAAACGATTCGGCACCACAAATGCATCCAAGGGCGAGCGTGCTCCTGCAGACGCCGGAACGCGCGGTCGCCCTCGCCATAGAGGGTCGGCATGTTAATGTCGAAGATGCCCAACAGCGAGTACGCCTTGTCCTCCTCTCTCGTCGTCTTGCGGTCTGCGGCCCACGAGAGGCGCTGAGCGACGGTGAACTTGTCAAGGGGGTCGAGATGCAACAGCGCCCTCGGAGCAATCTTGATAACGCTCTCGACGAGGCCGTCGAGAGCGTGCTTTGAACCCACCGGGGCCCGGTCTCGGGAGAGGAACTCCACGTTGATTGGCGCGATGAGCTCCTGCAATGTCCATCCGCGAGTGAACCACCAGCTCTTGCGAAAGTGAGATCCCTCGGCCTGGTGGTCATGTCCTGGAAACACGTCGGTGAGATAGGCGTAGCACACCGCCGCGAGGCTGTACCACTTGTACGAGCAACTCGGAGCTGCTCGACTTGTCAATGCGGCACGAGTCGATCCAAATGTAGCGGCAGCCGTTCTTTCGTGCGATAATGCAAGCGTTCCGGATATTGGGTGGGAGGTCTGGCTCGTGCCAGATGGACTGAGGGGTCGCTCTGCGACCAGCGCGGAAAGATCGTTCGAAGCAGGTGATGGGGTAGGGTCTGCGATACCATGCCCCTCGATGGATCGCAACAGGGCATGCGCTTCCGACTCGGTGAGACGTTTACGTGCTGTCGAAGGGCGTGTCCATCGTCTAAGACTCGGGCAGAGGCGGGGCTGCATATAAACGTCAGCAAGCAGGACGCACCAATTGCAAACTGCCGCGAGCTCGTTCGATTCTGTGCCATCAGCTTCCCGCGTTTCCCACGTGTCCATTTGCTCACCCGCCTGATAGTGCAATATGGACCGAAGCGGGAAGATAAGTAAAAGTAAGAGACGGCCAGGTTTAGCGGCCTCCCCTCTTCATCACTACCTGCTCCAGTGCTCGAGTCCTCCGAGTTCTCCCTTGTGTCCGCAGCTGGCGCAGAGTCGTCTCCACTCCTCTCTTGGACGCCCTTGTCCGGCTCTTCCTCCGCAACAGACTCTGCGTCAGGTCGTCCCCACGTCCCAGTGACTCCGTCGCACTCCTCGTCGACCATACCCTGGTACTCCCATGCGACCTTGTCGCCATGCCGAAGGATCGCATGCTCCTTCAAGAACGTCAACCGAGAGCCCTCCAGTGTGCCTTTGACCGTGAACGGCCCAAAAGTGTCCGTACTAGAGCCGCTAACGCTCCCGTCCTCTCCATGCGCCTCGATGCTGAAGCTGACCAGACCGTCACCACCCCAGCTGATGCCGTCGTATGTGTACGCCCCGCTCCAATGCCCCACAAGCGAAGAGTCTGAGCGCGAGGCCTCAGGCGGACGCGCTGTCCTGCCCGCGACTGACTCCGCGTCCCTAAGCAGCTCCAGGTCCTCCTTCTGTGGTCCATAAAATAGCGGAACAGGCTCCTCGTCAGGCTTAGAGTCGACGTTCTGACCACTTGTGGAAGCAGTGACATCCTCGGTGATCTGGATTGCGTCCGTGGATGGGCTTCTTTGCCAGTATGGCCCGAACTCCGCCTCCTCGAACGCATATCTGTACTTTGAATATGCACGCGCCATCAGAGCGCACTCTCCACGGAAACTCTTTGAAATGGACCCACCAGTCCGTAGAAGAACTTGCTCAGTTGATCCTTTTCGTTCTGGTTTTGCAACTTGTACATGGCTAGATCGAGCCTCGAGGTCAGCACAATTGCGTACGTGTTCCGCCGGAGGGGTTGCGAATGAGAAACCCACCCTTGAGCGTGCGAACGCGATCGTAGACGGCATCAGAAAGCGTCATGAGCGAATATGAGATCACCCCAAGCTCGCTATCATGGAGCGTCACGTTCTCCGCTTGCTTGACGATCCACAGCGCTCTGCGCATCAATACAAATATCAGGGGAAGAACATACTAGCAAAGCGATGAGTTAATCAACTGCGGCCACGACAAAGATGCAGATCCCACCTTCTCCGGCCTGCCCTCCCCAGCAACGATAGTGAGCGTGTTCGCCGCGTCAAGGCAGTACTTGACCCCGCGCAGCCTGCGCTCCATCCTGCCCTCGTTCTCCACCACGTAGCTCTTGAACCTGCTGAACACATGGTCATCCTCCCAGTCGAAGTCGTCCCACTCATCGACGTCGCGGAGCCCGGAGAGCACGTTCTCCACCCAGCGCGTGTAGAAGGAGCCGACGAACTGAGACACCGGCTTGAAGTTAGACAGCAGCGCGGCGTTGCTGACGTCGTGCATCTCCGCCAGGACATTGCGGATGCGCCGGAAGCACCACTGCACTGTCATCTCAAAGCCGTACGTCCAGTACGAGATCCAGTGCGGGAGGCTGTTCGCAACTATTTTGAGCATCTACTGGCGCCGCGTCAACGAGATTTGAGACCCACCTCCAAGTGAGTGGTCGTGCGGCCGTGAACGCGTTGACCTCGGAAACGGTGACGAACGACGACACGTCGTCATCCAGCGCTTCAATGAGCGGCTGCACTCGGAGGATGGTGATGTACTCGAGAGCCCACTGGTCTTCTTCGGAGGCGTGGGGGTCCACGCGGTTGGCGATATTCGCAATCTTGTCGACGACCTGCGACGCAGGCGTCTCGCCGGAGTTGCTCGTGATGTCGCGGATAACGGCGAGAGCTGCACGGCTGCCCTTTGCGAAGTGGTCTCGGAGCGCCATGACGAGGTGTTTCGCCTTCACGCTGCCCCTCCAGCCCTGTAAATAAGTGAGTTCCCCTTTCCACTCAATACCCAGCATGACAGAACTTACCATTTCTTTCCATATGTGGTACAACTTCCGCCGCTGATACACAAACCTGCTCACAGGGAAAGGACTTACGTGGTCGATGATCCTCTCGTGCGGGCCACTGAGCAGTGTGTCGATCACCCGATCCGTCTCGCACCTGATGCTGACCTTCACCTCATCCACCTACATCCGCACTACTTCAAATTTCTGGTCGAAGTATTTGTTGTCCGCGAGGACCTGCTCCACATCCTTGTTCACCTCCTGCCGCAACTCCGAGATCATCTTCGTCTTGTCTTCCACCGTTCCCGCGCCCCCAGCACGCCTTGTGCCTGCGCCCTTCCTCTCTTTCGACTTCTGCGTGGCAAGCACCTGCTCCAGTAGCGCGTCGTTCTTCAGCACCGCCTCGACCCCGCCGGGCTGCGCTGCGACGAGCAACGCCACTTCGCGCTCCTCCGGCGACCGCATGCGCTCGAACACGACCTCCATCAACTTCCCGACGTTCTTGGTGAGCCGTCCCATGTCCGCCGATACGGTGCTGAGGGCGAGGTTAGCTGAGACGATGCCGACGGACGCGTGGATCTGGAGGTCGAACTGGATCATGGTCTTGTGGTCAGCAAACTGCTGCGCGCGACATCGGTGAACTTCGCCTGCCACTTGGGCGACGTGAAGAACTTGACTGCGACGACACGCACGAGTGGTCATGACCGTGTACCGAGCGCGATAAGTGAGCGATGCGTACCGGCGATATGCCGCTTCTGGTAGCTGTCACAGACCTTCGCGCAGCTTTTTATCGAATCGATGATCGTGCCCATGCGCTGCTTCATGCGGCGGGACGGTTTCTAGTCTAGACTCGTATTGAGTGTCAATCATCCAATCTACATCACAGGTCAGAGGATGACGAGAGGTGGCACTTTACGTACCCTCGCATTGCAACTTACTTGTCACCCGACCAACCGCATTTTAACGCGACCATTTCCTTGGTTGCGTCACGGATATGAATTTGCGTCACATACTAAGGGAGGGAAGGCGAGTGGAAGCTCGGAGGTGTTAAGTGTATTTGAAATGTACTTGAGGACGGAGTCGACTTACAAAGCAAGTTTATTTTTGCACCGCATATTTGAATACTGTAGTCGCGACGCTTGAGGTTGGATCACGGTCACCAGTCTCTGAGTGCTCAGCGGTAATTTCTAGACAGTGTCAGCGTAGTGAATACTCAGTGCACCATCTACAAGTTCGACCTTACCAAGAACTTGAGCGACCAACGGGTCATGACGTCGCCGTCGCCTGAACAAGCGCCTGCTACCTGTGGTCCAAGCGTCCGGTGTTGCGATGATGCTGCATCACGAAGGATTCAGGTGTGGATTGCTTTGAAGAGAGGTAACGAACTTGCAGACCTGGTCGTTGACAAATTTCCCAGGGGGAGACTGCAAAATGTGTTTGTATGGCTAGCACATATGTTAACAACCGGTTCGACGACTGGTCGAGAGTCTCAGGGAATCCATGTGGGTGGGTCGAGAGTGAAATGGAGGGTTGGGGGTGAGCGCGAGCGACCAAGGGAGCTGAAGAAGGGAGCTGGAGATGGGAAAGGCTGGAGCGTCATTTGTTCCCGCTTCAAAGACGGCAGAAACGAAGGGTTCACGAACATACACTGCGTTACCGTGTTCGACGAGCTGGAGCGACTCGGGGGGCATCATCCACACACTGTAATGCGTAAATAAATATCATGCGAGCCGTATCGTCGGAACATGCAAAAGTCAAGAGTCTGCGATCGTGACCCGAATACAAGTACAGAATTGACTTTTCGATTCGATATCTTGTGCCTTTGTGAGTTCTCTCGGAGAAAATATCTAATGCTCGAAACTGCGAAGCGACGGGATGCGTTCATCTATACTCCGATTCAGTTTTTGATTTCCTCGATGGTGTCCTCGGATGGGCCCTTCTCCCGGTCCGAGTGCTGGTCCGAAATAGTCACCCCGGTGTTGACCGCAGCGTGCTGTGCGAGCATGTCCGCGTTGTCCTTGCCGTCGAACAGCCTGCATGTAGTAAACATGGTTGATCAGACAGAATAGGCGGAAATATGAGATTAAAACTCACGCAGCCGTCTCCTCCAGCGTGCGCTGAGCAACAAGCCGATGGTCGTGAGCGGATGGCGCAAACAAAGGACGACATACGAGTACTTACATTCTTCGTTTCGATCAGGAAGCACCAGATGAAGCCGATCTCGAAAGCGAGCCAGCATACGTATACGAGCTGTTATCTGTCAGACTGATAATGCGGTAACGATCGATATCCCCACGTACGTAGTACTTCCATCCCAGACTGTGCAAGCCATATCGTCAGCGGAAGCAGCATCGGAAACGTGTGAAAACCCTTGTTACTCACGCATTTAATGCAATCGGATTGATGTACCTGCCGACGGATCAGCGAACGGCTGGCAGCGAGAGGGACAAAGCAATGGAGACGCACTGGTTGAAGATCAACGACAGTGTCAACGAGAAGTTGAACACGGTGAAACCCTTCGCTCGAAGCGCGAAAGGAAGGATCTCAACGGTATACGAAACGATGAGTGGCGTGAAGGCGATCTAGGCCGAACATCAGCAACCCGATTAACACCGGAAACGAGAGAGTCACGAACATCATCTAGGAAAATACTGTGAGTCAGCGAGTGGACAGCGAAGCATGAAGCACAACTTACAAAAGGCGTAGAAGAGGACTGGCAGCAGGTCGCTGTCAGCGCCTGACAAGAGCCGTAAGCCACGGTCACTCACATATCATGGCGATGAAGGTATGTGCAGCGGCGATATTTCCGGTCTCGGAGTACAAGGCAAAGCAAGCCGTTTGCAGCACCCAGAACACGAACATGCCTGCGAGGTCATCAGCGTATGTACTGTGCGCAGAGACGCACTGTCGGAGTCGTACCAATCGTCGATGCGATGAACAGCGGCCGCCGTCCGATCTTGTCGCACAACAAGCCGGCGATGATGGCGATGATGAAGTTATAGATGTTCAGGATACCATTCTGCAGAACATTTGCTGAATTAATGCGCATAAATAGCGCCAGATGAGAGATACACTCACGATGAGCAGTTGAGTGTTCGGGTCGGTGACTACGGAAACATGAGACGGAAGATCCAAGCCAAGCATAAAAAACATGACGCTTACTCCCGATAGCGGTGAAGATCTTGTTCATGTCTGCATGGGGGCACGATGATTAACATTTACATTGACCGGTACTCTCAACAACCTACAGTACGCACTACCACAGACGCGTCAGCAAAATGGCCATAAAATTTAGGAAGATGACGTACATGAGGTTGTTCCCGGACCACTGCGAGAAGAACGCGATAGCGATCATGATCCTCAGCCGCCTCCTGTTACCCGGCGTCTTGATGAGACTCAACCACCCCACGTTCGCCGCGATCTCCCTGTCGAACTGGATCGCCGCACGGATCTCCTCGAACTCGTACTCCACCAGTGCGTCATTCCTGCCAGCACGCCGTCCGCCAGAAAGCACCGTCAGAAAGCATTAAGCACATGGGAAGCACGAGGGTATCTATGCACAGAGGGAACCAGGACTCGGACTCACCGATCCCCGTTCGCGTGGTAGTACGCGAGGATGCGGAGCGCCTCCTCCTCGCGGCCCCGGGAGCACAGCCAGCGCGGCGATTCGGGGATGAACCAGATAAGGAAGACCTGGATGACCGAAGGCAGGGCCTGGATCGCCGAGGGGATGCGCCACGCCCAGCTCGTCGGGACGTTGAACGTGCCGAACGTCTACAGACATGCGAGTCGGGCCGGGGGGTTAGCCAGCGTTCACTCGGAGGGTGGAGGGCAGGGAGGGAGAGACGTACCGTCCACGCAGCGCTGGGTAGGTTCGGGGCACGACCGTAGTGAGCTTCCTGCACACGCGCCGGGCCGGTATGTGCTGCTACTAGTACTTACATGATGCTTCCCAAGAACCTAAGAAGAATGACCGCACGGATCGATCGACCCGGAAGAAGTCTTCGGTCAGCTACGAACAAGGACCGCGGTCCGTGCGAAACGATCGACGCACCAGAGGGTGTTGTACAGCGACGTCGCAGGCGCACGGTGCGACGGATACGCGATCTCTGTGACGAGCACCGGGGCCGCTGCCGCAGCGAACGTCAGTCCGAAGCCGATCAGGAACCTGTCGCGTGTGCCCTCAGCCCAGAGATCGCGACGAAGAGGAGAGATGGGAGAGAAAAAATCGCAGTAAGTACCGTGCACCGATGAACATGCCCACGGAGTGCGACGCCGTCTGGAGGACGGTCGCGATGCACATTATGGACGCCCCGAAGATGACTGCCGCACGCCGACCGAGGCCGTCGGACATGTACGGCGAGAACGGGTACGCGGCGAGACACCCGATGTTCTAAGCATCGTTGGGGTCAGGACTCTCGTTCCAGACCGGAACCTTTCAATCAAGGACGGTACGGACCTGAATGGCGCTAAGCAGTCCGAGCTGCGGTGGAGTTTAGCTCGTGTGCAGGGATACTGGCGGGGTGCATACCCACTTTCCCGCCGCTTGGATAATCAAACGCAACGTTCCATTGTGGGAGAGACTGGAGGCCATCTGGGAAAGACGTTCAATATGTGCGCAACTTGGGAGAATCCTTGCTTTAAACGAGAAAGACGCACTCATCATGCTACCATCATAGCCGTTCGTCGTCGAGGTAATAATCCTGCAGAGTACGTCAGCTATGCTCCATGGTCTGGCAACAGAAGCGGGGCGACGCACAAAAGCATGATGCACAAGTTGAGCTTGACGAGCCGCGTGTTCTTCCACCACGGCTTCGTCCGGTCGACGAGGTGCGCGTACCCCCGATTATCACTCGTCGACACCGCAGCCGGCCCGCCCATATTCGTGTCGCGCGAAGCACAGATCTGTCGGAAGAGGGTGTGACGACCGTCAAGAGCAAGAGCGGGGGAGACCAAAGGCTCTTCGAGCGCGACAGGACAGGCAGACGCTAATTAAGCACGGTCAAGCGCAGACACCGACACCTGCGAAGGACACTGACGTTCCGAGCTTGCTGCTCTTCGTTGGCGCAAGAGACGAAGAGACGCAGGAACAGAAACAGAAACAGAAACAGATGGAAAACAGGCGGCGAGGGGCCCGCGACTCTCTCTGCCTTTATCAACGCACGCACGGCGAGCATGAGGACGCATTGCGACCGGGAGTTCGCGAAGCGGCGCGGAGGAATGTCGCAAGAAGCTTGGACAACGCACTCCAGGTCGTTGCGCACGACTCTATTCGCGGAAGCGCGGCTACGCTGGCTAATGTATGATAGCGAGCTCGAAGGGGGGCTGCACGAGAGTCATGGAAGCGACGAGGGGCTTTTAAGGCGTGCAGCGGGGGCCACGCCAGCGAGACTCGCGGCTGCCAAGTCTGGGTGAGGCGCGCGAAGACAAAAACGGGGCGGATGGTCGATCGAGAATAAGGCCGAGTTGAACCATATGAAGGTGTCGGGGCCGACGGATTTGTGCGACATTAACTGCCGAAAGGACATGCGTGGGGATGAGCGCAGAACGGTTACGGACGATAGGGCTGGGAACCGTACCGAAGATTCTCCTGAGGCATGTAGGATGGAAGGTGATTGAAGTCTACGAGATCTTTACAGCATGTTCAAGAGTCGCGCATGCTGTATTGGAGAACCTACATGGTACTTTGTGTGATTTGGCGTGGGACAGAGGGGAGTCCATGGAAGACGACTCACACAAGCTACGTACCCACTCTCGATATCAACTACCCGGTTCACGCGGTTAGGAATGATCAGTCAGCGCGAACGCATATCCTTCGCACGGCAGAGCGCGTACAGAGCATTCAGCTTGGATGCAGGGAAGGAGGGAAGGACGTCGGATCCAGGGCTATCAGCAGCGCGTGTGAGTGTGTCGATCTATGAAGCACATATTCGTTAAATGTACGACTGAGCCGGTAAGAAAGCGAATTTACTTTGGTGGCATGAAGCCCTCCCTGGGCCTGGCTGGCACTGGTGGCGCTGGCCATCTCCGCCGATAAACACATGGACCATCCACCGGTGGGCGCATGCAGGCGTCCACAGAGCACAAAGCGGCCGAAATATACCGGCGACGGGCGATGGTAATACGCAATGATCCAGCACCTCTTGATGAACCAACCGATCAGGATGAGATGAAGACGTCCGGTGAAGTGGCTATGAAGATCGCCTCTTCGTGAATGAAGTTGATCTTCCCCTTCCAGAAGAATGAGAATGACGAGCGGGCAGATAATTCGCGGGCAGATAATTCGGGGCTTTTAGCGGGTAAGCTCGCCACCGTTGACGTTGAGTGCTGGAACACTGGGCTGGGTTTGCCAAGGTATGCGCCCAATCCGATGGCCGAGCAATCTGAGCTGATCTCCAGCAGTGCAGTCCTGCACTACGCCGCATGAAGCGTGCCGGTGTGCATGAAGCACTTCCTCCGGCGGTCTTTTCGCCGAAAATCAGTGACCGCGCCATAGTCTGGGTTCTGCCCCAAGAAAGTATACGTATTCAATGGCTGCTCACAAATGGATAAAGCAGATTGTGCTTGGCATCGTTCCTTCTCTCGAAGCCCCGTACATCCTAGGGAGGTGATAGTCAACGGGGTCTTTGCAAGAGAAGGACGACGGATGAGAACTCACCGAGCATACACCGTGCGGGTGCGAAGGAGATCATGCATTGTGCTTGTGATAAGCACTCTGACGCGATGTTGTTATCGAGAGCATCCTGCGACGAGGATGCGCCTGGCGTAATGGTCCGGGATGTGTGCTTCGAGTTGGTTGTGCTCCTTAATGGAACCGAGAGGCGTAGGTGAGTTTGGCTCAACGAGGAGTCCAGCATATGGCATGAATACATACATAAGTAAGAACGAAAATCGAAATGGCAGCCAGGGACGATCGATGATGATCAGAGTACTTACCGTTGAGATGGAGGTTCAGATCAGGGTAGCAGGAGAACGTGTTGCGACGCTACAGCCCTGTTATGATTTGTTTGCCATCTGTGGCTGAGCCTCGATTCACGGTACCCTGCAGTCCGACATTCCCGCGAGGCCTGCGACCATGATTCGAGAGCCAGCAGGAAGCAATCTATTAGATGACCATATAAAACACAATGAGCGGAGGGATGCAGCGGTAGGTAGTACTTTTGTGCTCGTCTATCAAGAGCGCGACGTCTACAGTCTAGGTCGTAACGCGCGTAGCAGCCGTCTAGTAATCGCAATAGCATGCGGCATCATAACAGCAACAGGGAGAATCCGGAGGCGTCACGCGTCAAGGCGCGATAACGGCAACCTGGCGGGGTTGGACACGCAGGAGAGACGGCGGGCGCGCTCATACGTACTTGGAGAACAACGGGATGAGCGACTGCGCGAGGGTGTAGCTGAACACGAGCTTCGGTCCGACGACCAGGATCTGTCGGAACACCACGGCACGTCAGCATACATCCACAGCGACGGGGTCAACGAAGTGCACGAACCTTGGGTGTCAGCCCCTTGAACAGCGCCATGGGGCCCTCGTTCTTGATCAGGTCCTTGACCACGGTCACACCCGACACCTTGTGCTCGAAGTTCGCGTTCTGGATGCGCGTCTTGACCGTGTCCAGCGGCGCCGCGACAGTGATGGACGCGACGGCGCCCGCGATCGACGCGACGAAGTTCTGCGCCCACGTCGCCTTGTGGTAGTCCTCGATCCCGAACATGTACTCCTTCGCCACCGCCGACGCACCGAACAGCTGCACCACGCGGAGGGGGTCAGCGCGACGCGACGATCATGCGGTGGGGGAGATGGGACGTACTGCGAAACTGCCGGGGGCGTTGCGCGCCATCGTCCAGCCCCAGCCGCGGTACAGCGTCGTGCCCTCCTCGAGGAATATCCGGATCACGCCGCGCCCGCGGAACGCTTCAGGGTTCACCTGACGCTTGATCTTGAGCGCGTCAAGCGGGAGCAGGACCTGCACCGGCGACGTCACCGTCATCAGACACGACACAGAGAAGTGCTAACACAAGCACGCCACGCGAGAACACTCACGACTTCGCCGATCCCAGTCAGACTTCGTGTAGCGCGTCAGTTGTCAGTCCCACAGTCGCCCCAGAGAGTAGAGCACGGAGGATGACGCACCTGCCCGCGGTCGCCTGCATCATCATCTTGCCCTTGCGCTCCCCGAACGCGTTCGTGAAGCTCTCCCTGTAGTTGCGCCCGAGGATGTCCGAGAACCACGGCTGCCCGCCGTACTTGTATATGCGCTGCGTGATCTTGTAGCCCGCCGCATAGCCCAGCCCCGGGAAGAGCGAGAGGAGCTTGCGGCCGAGGGGCGCGCCCGCGTACTCCTTGAAGATGATGGAGGAGATCGTCGACGAGGAGACCTGCACCGGCGGGTGAGGGAGAGGAATGCGGTGTCAGGGTCTTATGCCAGCGAAGTGGGGTGTGGAGAGGACAGACCTTGGACTTGTTGCTCATCAGCCGCTTCGCGATGGTGTCGACCGGGTGGAACACGAGCAGCTCCGCAACGCCTGTCCATCACAACCACGCCCGTCAAGTGAGAGGCCCGTGCAGTGAGGCGGTCAACACGGACAGACCTGAAGCTCCTGAGCCGAGGATACGCGCTGTGGCAGAGTCACTGCCCTTGACGTTGAGCTGGGGTGCCATGGCTGGGAAGGGACGAGCTGCAGGAGACGACGCGACGACAAAGGCGGCGACGGCGACGACGTTCTCGAGACGGCGAGCAGAGTCTGAGCCGAGAAAGCAGGCGAGTCACTCAAACCCGTCCAGCGCTCCACAAAGGCCACCCCCACGGGGAACAAACAAGCCACAACAGGATTTGTCAGTTTCCGACTTTCCACGAATGCGCGCCCGAGTAGGCCCGAGTCTGGACTTTGGGCGGCCCTCCGTTCTCTTTCCATCCTACTTCTTGCCATTCCTCTTTGCTATTCCAGGCGTCGCCGTAAGTCCCAATGGATGGACACACACCTACCCAGCTCATTACCAGAGAAGTTCGCACTCAAGCCTGAGGAATGACTCTCGAGACGCTATAGCCAACTTCACCGGGGGCATTGACCTGTGGGACGCCATGTTACATTGTGACTTAATTGTGACCTGAGACAATATGAGACAATCA
>JAKLMY010000322.1:0-30487 GCA_022814645.1 Ganoderma meredithae | reverse complement strand
GAAGGCAGAAGATTGGGTATCACCAGTGGGCATGTGTAGGGTATGCGAGGAGTGGGCGTATATGCTCCCGTGCGACGGGATCGGATCGGAAGAAACGCTCAATGGCAGCAGGGTAGAAGGAGGGTAACTAGCAACCCCCCCCCCCAGTAGCACCAGGCTGGCTGAGTGGTGTGAAGGATTTGGGTGCAGAAAACCGTTGCGCACGACCACCTTTATAAGGTGATAAATCATCTGTAGCCATAGAGAAGGGGACGGGACGCGTACCAATCGCAGAACGCAGTGGTGGTATCTGAGGCACTTCGGGGTTGTTCTTGCGCGGCTTGGGGAGGCGCGGAGAGACACGACGTTTGAAGTTCGCGACGACTTCGGGCGGCGAGTGACGATTGAGGGTCGGATGCGCTAGGGAAGAATTAGTAGTTGAATGTCAAGAGAGGTGATATGGTGGCCATGATGCTTACATCAAGTGCTAGCGTCAGGATGGGGTCCACGTTGCGAAGGTCGACTTTGCGCATGAAGCCATAGATCTGAGGCACGCGAGCAAAGGCGTCAGGGTCACGGGAAACAACGATGGGGAGGGGAGTGCTGCGCAGAGGAGAAGGAAGGAGGTCCTTACGTTTAGTTATCAAGAGAAGGAAGCAAAGCGCGACTGGCGGTAAACGCTGAGAAGAACATGGCGCACAAACTGCTCTAGACATTCTACGACGATGTGCTCTCCGGCGGGATGTCATCGCATCATGTGGTGGTCTGGACGTTCAAGGAGACTGAACGGGCCGTTAGATTCGAAAAAAACGCGAAGAGGACGCGTCGAATTGACATACACGTAGAGGTTTGTGAGGCGGTCTCGCGGGCTGCTGCAGGAACGCAGCATCGGATTTTGGCAGGGAAGGGTCCTCCTCCTTTGTGGACTGGGAATCGCGGGGAGAGGGGTGCGAGGACGCGTCGGTGGACTGGCCCTCCGGGATGGGCTGCTGGGAGGGAAAGAGCTGGGGCGGGTAGACGATGGCAGAGGGGTTTGAGAGCATGTACTGCTGGTCTGAGTGAGGCCCGGGACAAAAGGAGCGAAAGCGATATGCTACTGAGGAAGAGTTCAACCGTGGACTACGAGAGGAAGCGTGTGGCTGAGAATATCTCAGAGCCCTAAGGGGCGTCTATCGACCTCCTCCTCCTCCTCTCTCCTCCTTGTTTGCTCTCAACTCCTTCCTCCTTTCCCAGTGGACCCCAAGTTTTACTCAATGCACTTCTAACGTGTCCCAAGTCGAAGAGTATCATAAAACTACAGTGTGATAATCCATTTCAACAAGCGACTGAGCATCCCTGAGTCCCTCTGACCTCATGTCCTCCCATCTTCAGATCCCCCGAGTCTCCCTGCCTCAAGAAGTCCTTCTTACCATCTTCAAGCTCACAGAACCCCATTCCACCTCTACGTACCCGATATACACAAAGGTCCTAGAAACCCTTGGCTCCCCTCTTTCAGGACCAAGAAAGCTCTTGTGCTTGTCTGCCAGAGACTAGTGAGGGCCAGATTTCCTGTTGTGGCCCACGAGGTGAGAACCCGTACCTGCGTACATGTTCACCAGCTAATTTTTATGCACAGCTCACAAATGCTGCCCCACTCCATCTCAGATGAAGCCAGAGAAACGCGCGTCATGCTCGCCCTCCAGGACTTTGTGCGTTGGCTGCACACCGAGCGGAATATGCCCAACATGCGGGAAATGATCGCCGCGTTCTTAAGGCTTGCAGCCCTCATGCCCTGCTATGTGCCGGTCGAAGAGGTGGACCGATACTTTGTGCGTGTGTACCGTTACTACCTCAAGCGCATGCGGTACGAACGGTCTGTGAGGCTGGCGATTTTGCGAGAATTTGCGCAGAACTACTCCTACCTCACGCGTTCACGCGCACACAGCTATTGGACACTGGTAGTGCATGTGTGGGCTACACTGCACGCCGAGACTGAGCAAAACTTGCAGCATTTGTGCAACCAATACCAGAGCAGAGGAGAGCTGGGAGAGACTTTTGTGGAAGTTAAGCAAGGGCTGTATCATACCGTCATTGAGGAGCAGTTGGAGGCTGCCCGCAAGAGAGCGCTCACGGCAGAGGAAGACTGTGAGTTGTTGACACTTAGAGGAGGTTGGGTGATTTTACTAACATGGTTATAAATGCAGATGCAGTTGTGAAGCGCAATCTGTTGTACTGGGACCCGCCATCTATAAGGCCGCCAGTGCCAGGCCTGAGGGTGGACTGCTTTGTGTTTTGAAATAGCGACAGGGACAGATCATTCGCCCTCAGGCAGTGTCCCGCCAGTCTCGCCTGTCATTCCCGCTCTTTATTTAGTTTCGTCCTGTATTTTGCTTCTCTAATTCATTCCCTTCTCTGCTACTATGCTCAGGCTCCACAATCTACATTACAGGCTCTCAGGGTATTGAAGTAGCTCAGTTGTACTCAGAATCCTCGTGGAATCAACGCAGTGTAGTGCCTGCATTTCTTTGTCCTCCTCGTCCTTCGTCTGATCTCACTCTTGTCAGCCTTGTTTAGCCTTGGCATTACAAGTGTGATTCCACCACAAACTCCCTTGTGTTTCGTCTCCGCGTCCATCTCTCATGCCACCACTGGCATGTCTACCCAGGGACCCACGCCATACCAATCTTGGGAAGGTTACGATGCCATCCCTGGTGGTTTCCTGCAAGAGCCCTTCCAGGGCTTCCAGCAACCTTAGCCTGAGGTTCCACTCCCCATCCCACAGTTCCAGGCTGGGGTGACCCCTACTCCCAACGCGCCGTTCCCCATCCTTCCCGTCCCAGACCAGCAACAGTCTCAGGTCTCGGAGTCGGACATCATTCGCGAGCTCCTGACTGCCGTTATCAACAATAACCGCACTGCCCAACAGCAAACCAAACAGCTCCCTCAAATTGAGGCGCAAATCTGCGCACCAGTATCAGCTCGTTAAATATATTTACCAGCGTTAGTTATAACGAATGCCGTATTTATTTGCTCAATGCTTATAGTGACCTCTCTAAATATTTGTGCACATCTGTGAGGAAGACGAGACAAATAATGATCACCTTAGACTAAATATTTGAGTTACGGCGCTATTGACCTCGCAGGACAACATGAAGATCTGCACAAATATGCTGGCAGGTTAGCCGCTCACATTGCATCGCAAATTCATCAGTGGCTTTCCTGAATATTTGAGTCTCAGGCCCAATATTTTCATGTCAATCGGTTCAAGAATCACAGGCAAGTACTTGCTACAATACCCAAATATTCGGCCTACCCGTGTCCGGCGCCGCCTCGCAATGCGCCGTTCCCGCGTGAGGCGGATGCCCCGCCCTTCTTTTCTACAGTGCTAGTCACGCTTCCCGCTGCTGCTCTGCGTTCTGTCGCCGCCTTCCCGCGCCCTCTTCCTCTCCCGTGCGGAGTAGGTCCCCCACGCCTCCCCTTCCAGATATAGAACAGTACTACTCACATTCCGTTGTTCTTCCTTTTCTTCAGTACATGTTCGTCCGAGGCATCCTCCGATGGCGCTTCACCTGGAGCTGGCCGTTTTCGCAGCTCCCTCGTTGGTGGTGCCACTGCTATCCTGTTCCGAACGCGCCTCCCAGATCCTTGGCTCTGTTCCTCAGGGACAGGTGCGACCTCAGGCTCCGGGACGGGTGCGACATCAGGAGAGGGTAGGTTCTCGCTAGAGGGCGCGATGGTGCTCGAGATGGACATAGAGACAGGTACTACCTCATTGGTGGCTGCAACCACAGGGACTGGTGCCATGGGATGCGCAGGCTCAGCGATGGGCGCCACCTCAATGGACGCAAGGTCAGGGTTGGACGCAGTGAGAGTGGCGACCTTGTTGTTGTTAGGCGTGACGGCGGGGCACAACAGATGTGTTTGTATTGTCCAGGATTGACGTGCTCGTAGAAAGAGGCCTGGCATTTGAGATTGGCGTGACGATGGCCCGGGGAACTGCTCGACATTCACGATGATGGTGTCAGGCTGGATCTCGTGGTCCTGTGTGAACCACCAGTTGTCCTGACGGTACATCGTCGTCCTCGTTGGCCATGATGAACTCAGCGGCATGGATATGACCGCCATCTATGTCCAACCAAGAGGCCCTGGTGCCAGGTGTAGACGGAGTGCTGGAGTCACTATCACCCAGCGTGGGGAGCTGCCCAACCCCTTCCGTAACCTCGCCTTCTTCCACAATGTCCTCTAAGAACAGGGAAGGGAGGTCGTGATTACCAGACCGTGGCGTACGCCGGGTTGGAGACTCTGACCGTAGGCACTTGCTTGGTGTCCTTCCACCTGGAGGCGTGAACGAGGTGAGTGTGAACGTCCGTCTGAATGTTGTTGGCGTTGGGGGCATGGCAGGAAGTGACGAGGACCGTCTGGAACCTTCTGGCTGCTCAGATGATCCGCGTTGTGGAACAGGCGGCCTAGACGAAGCACGAGAGCGTGGTTGAGATGATGCACGTCTAGGAGTGTGCTCTTGAGCCATGGCAACACAAGGTGAACCACCAGCGAGGACGAGGTTTGCAGGCCTCATCGAAGGGTGATTGTCAGTTGCAGGTGCAGAGATGTCCACAGTTTGGTGAGACGCTGTGGGCATCTCAGGCTGTGAGGTGAGGGTAGGTTGGGTAACAACCATAGCCGTAGATGATACAACAGCACAGGATGGGGCGTGCGTGGCAGCTGGTACACACATGCTCAAGGCCAGGTGGGGAGGTACACCATCAGCAGATTGTGTAACGGGCGGCACATCTGAGGTCGACAAGTCCGGTGTCGCTATGGGTGGCTCGTACACGATGGACTCGTGCACGATGGAAGTAGACAGAGGAGGTGGAGGGTGCATGTCAATGGAAGATTCAGAAAGAGCCTCAGCGATGGTCTCAGGGGAGGTGTGGACGTTGTTGAACCTGAATGGGGAACCATTTGTGTGCGCATCATATAACTTGAAGTAGAGCTTCGTGATACCGCCGGTGTTGAGTTGAAAAGGGTCGTTCTCGAAGTCGGACACCCATTCCACAGGGATAAAGGTCGCGGGTGAAGCGAGAACTGTATTCCACCATCCAGCAGAATCACCGTTACCGCTCATGTCTGGTGAACGATGATCAGCATGTGCTCGGCGACACATGACATCATAGCGACGTACCCCACAAAGCATCAATGTACGAACGTAACACCCTCCTGGTCCAAAAAACATCGTTAGTGCCTGTAAACTCAGGCAAACGGGGTCCGTCTTCGCCATATTCAAGGTCTGAGACTCGAGGTTGGGGATAAGTACCTAGGGAAGCGGTTAGGAGACATAGACAATGTATGTGCTGCAGTCAAGGCTTACCGGTGTACTCATGCGCCCATTGCATCCAACGCTCATCCTCCTCTACAAGATTGCCCCCCATGTAGTGGGCAAAGGGAACAAAACCAAGCGAATCTTGATCTTCAGCCAATGAAACGCTGTTTTCATTTTCATCCTCAGTATTTAGAGAACATACAACAAGGAAACACGTACTTTTCGAAAACCAACTGGCCATCCGCAGTCCGGTATGCTACACGAACGGAGAAACACGACTTTCCAATCTGGGTGGGCTTTATGCCGATTAGGGCTGATAGCAAGGCAGCCAAAAGGGCGGTGATGCCAAGCTGATTCCTTTGGAACACTGTCAGTACTCATATCATGCTGCCATGCTAGTGAACACATACCGAAAACACTGCTGGTCATCAGATTCACTCATGTTACTGGCTCTCTCCGTCCACTCTGCGCGTTGTTCATCAGTCAACTTATGCTGCCATAGCCACGCCGCACATTTGGACCACATAGACGTGTATCTTGTCTGGCAAGTTACGAGCTCGGGGCTTGAGACCAAACGCCTTCAATATATCGGGGTGGCGGAGGTTAACGTAGGACATTGTTCCTTGGTGGTTGGTGTCGACCTCAACGACCTTAGGGTGACGTCCATCCTGTACGTCCATCAGTACACGTTCTCAACAGACAATTGGCATGTTTTACATACCTTGGTGTAAACATACACCTTGGCGACGGTGATCACCGGCATGCTCACCGAGACAGAGACAGAGGCCCGAGAGGAGGAGTGGGAGTGCGATGGAGTGTGGCGGCTTCCACCATTAGGAAAGAGGTTGGTCACCCACCCCCGATAGCGCGTGTCATGCGACATGCTCCGTCGAGCCCTACCTTGAGGAGGATGGGCGACAAGGGATGAAGACATAGAGGCAGGCTCCAGGATAGGCGCGGGGGCGGCGGGGATGACGTGGCAAGGCTGAACACGCCGATGTTGGAGCAAGAACTTGACACACCAATCCAGGAGGGGCTCAGATCCATAGGGAACTGGATCGAGCTGGACGACCTGAGCGATGGCGTCGACTTGCTGTTTCTCGGTCAACTGCTTGCAGAATGGGAGACCGTGGTTTGGGCATCGCCACCCGTTGACGCCTACGCACTACAACATAGCCGCATCAAAGTCAGTTGGCGACATAAAAAAGCCGAGCAAGGTATTCACCTGTTCCTGGATGATGAATAAACGATCCGGGTTGTTGGGGTCTTGGCCTGCGTCGATCCTGGGACGATGTTTCGCTCGGAGTGAGCATCGGCGGGTATGAGGTAGGATATCTTGGATGGAAATGACAGAGAGGAATATGCGAATAAGGCGGTTGTCGACTTTGGGAAACGAAGACATAGCGTTCATCTGCAAGTGAAAAAGGGAAGGGAGCGTGAGGAAGCAGTGGGAGAAACGCGCAGTATGTGCGATGAAGGAAAAGGCAGAGGGTTTCGTTGGACAGTCCGGCACGGCTTATGTACCTTTGCGCGATCCCTGGTTCATCCGAAAGCCATGCAGGTCGGTCTTGCAGAGTGCCTCTCAGCCGGACCGTTTGATCTTGTCGTCAGCAAGTAACGAACTACGAAAAACAATGTTCCAATGGACCGCGCATAATTTGGGGGCAGACACTCCAGGCTAGCAAATGGCGAGCTCGACCCTTGTTGGTTGCTGAGCGCTCTTTCCTGATCGAGGCCAAAAGGCGACGTTAATTGCAGATCCCGCCACGCGTCGGGTCAATGTGCCTGCCTTCAGCGATCGGGATTTCCGCAATCTAGATACAGACGAGCACGATTCTATAGTCGTCCGGGACGGCGTAGGGAACTGATCTGGCAATTGCGCCCCTCTCCAGACTCGAAGTCGTGGGAGGAACGCCTACGCTGAGATGCGAACTCGAAGTTCCGCCACCTCACGTAGTAATGTATCTGTCCATCTTGCATCTTGTCCAAACGTTTATCTTTAAGATTATAATTCCTCGTTGCATGTTTAAAAGCCACTCACTGATCTCTGGACCCTTGCCCTCCTCCGAGTCCGCATACACCTGGACGCCAGTTGCCGGGTGTATCTTGAAGTTTTGCGGGTCTTGACTTTGGGTCGGAATTTGTCTTTATCCTACTGTTAATTCATAAGCACAGTATATTGGCCCATTGTACCTATACTTACATGTGGTGTGGATGACCTTTGGGAGTAACCGCTGTCCAAGGGTGTCTTTCGGTCAGTACAGAGATATCGTGAGGACCGGGTTGTCAAGCGCCGATGTGGCAGCAGTTCGGCGCCAGAATAACTAGGGCGTCTAATGAGACTGTCGCCGCCAACTTGAACCTGACAGTACAAGTGTGCGGCCCCCGGACTGCACACTAGCTTCATCGAGATCGCATTACAGGTAAGTAAATTCTATTCACATTCCACCTTGCAGGCATTGTGGGAGAATCAGACGACTTTGTGTCCCTGACCCTCCTAATCCGTCCTCACAACTACGAGTTGTGTGGATCGGAGCGTTGCCCCTCGGCGATCTCGATCACCTCGGCATCCATGGTGGCCATGGGCCTATGCTTCCCCCTGACCGTTTCCCTCGTATTTTATGCCTGAGTGAACCAGAAATAATAATTCGTGCAGGGCGCTGTTGAGAGATGTCAGTGTTCGAGTTTCACCGCGCTCTTGCGCTCGACGGTGAGTCTCGGAAAGTGTCTCTGCCATGAGGTGGAATAGAGGGCTCACGATCATTGCGTTAGGGCCTCCCACATTTACCGATGGACTAGCCGCTACCATGGACAAGCAGCATTCGTTTCTGGTAACCTCTCCAAATGCCGACTATGTCCCGGATGTCGTTCAAGGTATCGTAGATGTCGTCCTTCGCGCGGATGGAAAGTACGGTCCTATGGATCCTGTCCAGTGGCCCCAAATCTTCATCCCGCGTTATCCTTACCTCTCTGCCATTCCCAAGCGCGTCAACGCGGACCATCATTGGTCCCCGATCTGGCGGGCGCCTCTGCTCGACAACTTCACAGCCCTCCCGGCACTCCCATCTCTGGCTTTGGCCTCCTTTCGACAGGTTTCCTGGCCCCATTGAAGGCGATGGTCACGGAGATGTCTGGTCAGATCGATCAGTTTGTTCTGAACGTAGACTCCGAAAAATGCCAGGATGTTCGGTGGCATCAATTAGCCATGTGCCACTCCCTACACCGTCTATCCGTCATGCCGGCCACGTTCCCGGACCAGACCCTTCAAGTGGCTGAGCTGCAGCGACATTGGCTGATGGCAGCTGGATACCTTGAATACCAGCGGAGAGTACGATCGCTCGTTACCATCGGCGGTTTTACGTGCGCGGATCTCTCGCTCATGGGCGCATGGACCTCGGACCCTCAGTCTGTCCAGATTCTCTTTGAAATTCAGGTGCCTGTTTGGTTTGTTCGGCATCGTCACCTTCTCCACTCCGGCATACGGATTCAACGCAGGACTACGCCACTTCGCCCAACCATGCTATGCGTAGACCGTTTCCCTGGTGTCGACACCAGTGTTCCACGGTTTGGTCGGCGAGGATCACGTTGTATGCATGATGCAAGGTGGCCATGGCTACCGCGATATATCTCGTGTGCCCACTGCCACCTTGTATGATCTCAATGATTACGGGTCAGGGATCTCGATTCGAGAGGCGAAGGCTGTCGTCTGCTCTGCCCGTGGAACGTCAGGGTCCACATCCACATCCCAGGCCCGCGTGGCCCAAGGGAGTCGCGTCCAGCCTCCGGTTCGCTATCGGCCCAAACCATGTATGTGTCTCTCTATTATTCTGAGCACTGTTGTGCTAATATATCCTTTACTTGTGGCAGATGATAAGAAGCTCAGTACGACCCCACATCCTTCTCAAATCCATGGACGAGACAAGTTCGTCGAGTTCCCACACAAGTGGATGCCTCCACCTATTTCTGGCTGGTCAGAGGCGCTTGCCGCTGTCGATCGTTCTATGCCCGCGCGACCGTCGAACCAGCTATGGGGATGTTGGATCCCAGAACCTGCTCTGGTGTTAGGTCCCAAGGACGAGGTTCGGCAAAAGCGGTATCTAACCAACTGGATACGCGCTCGCCCAATCTGGCTGTACCTGCTTCATGTTCCAGGTTCCGGCGTATACATGGTGCCACCACAATTTTGGAGATCCTTCTTGAACGGTATCCCAGAGGATCCTTCCTCTACGACGCGCAATGGCAAACGCCTCATGGAGATCAAGAATGTGTTTGGAGGCGTATTCCGCCAGGAGGAGTTTGATACTGAAACACACGACGCGGTCTTATGGCACGGTAAAATGATCCGAAGTGTTCCTGACACGCTTGCGCCAGCTGTCATCTGGGAGATGTTCGAGTTGGGATTCAGATATGAGCTGTTAGCACTGGATCGTTTCCTTAGACCGCCCGACCATACGTCTCGCCAGGAGGAAGCCCGCCGTGAGGATCTGTTATCTAAAGTCTTTCCAGGCGATTGGCTGCGTGCCCTCGAGTCCCTTCTATCTGTCGATTCTCCTGGACTCTTCGCCTCGGTCCCGCACCGTCGCATTCAATCCCTCAACGCGTTGCGCACGGTTCTAATCCGATGGCCTGGGTGTCCCTCCTGCATCAGTTCCGCCTCCCCGCTGTTTCCTAATGACGACCCGGACAGGATCCTTGGGATGGAGCACGACCTGGCTAGTTTCTACGTAGATATGTTTTTCTTATGTTCCGGACGTGCCCCGATATTACCTCGTTTGTATCCTGCTTAGGTAACAACATTGAATGGTTTAACCTGGACTTAGTGCGTTCGCTGAGTTGTGTGTCTTTTGTTTCAGTCCACCGGGTGAGTTGGAATGGCCATGCTCATTCAGGCATGTCTTATCCCTCGTGCTCTTTCAGTGCTATTCGGCCTTTCGCTTATTCCGCGTTTGAGCAAAACTTGCATGTGGTCTTTTGAACGTGCGCTGCTCCCGCCGTTTCCGTCTTTCCGCCTGGGGTTGGAACTCTGCGTGTGCTTCTGCTGAGGCACGGCGCTCCCGCCTCTCCTGCCTTTCCCGCCTCTCCTGCCTTTCCCGCCTTTCCCGCCTTCCCGCTCCTCCCCCCCGCCGTTCCCTCCACGCCTGTTGGTCTTGCACAAATGAGCGGTTTTAAGCAACTGAAGAAATCACGCAAGGTTCAAGCAAGAATCTCGAGACCAGCAGGCGAGAGGGTCAGCTTCGCAGGGTGTCACGACCATTACGCATTCTCTGGTGGCCGTCTGATCCTGACCGACCATCGAGTGTCCGCCGACATTCAAGTCCTCGAGGCTTCTTCTCCTTCCACCAAAAGACCATGCTTAGGCGAGCCCGAGGATCCCGCCTGCCTGGCAGCCTCATCGCACGCTTCATCATCAATGCATATCGAGGCCTCATTCCCGGTCCATGCTGCTGATGCCACATTCGTTGATCCATTGGCGCAGTTGTCTTCTCCCCTCCCACTATCATCTTCGTCGTCTAGCATGTTTTCCCCAGCATATCATCCTCATGATACCCCTTCCAATTCATCACCACACCCCTCTGTACTCGGATCCAGTCAGGAGGACATTGGAGTGCCAATGGTCGAGTCCAGTCCAGACGACGATGCCTCCACGTCCACCGATGCTGCACATGCAGGGAAGGGAGAGACAAAGTCGAAAAGCCAGAAACCCAAGGTACGTGGGATGTTCATCTTCTTTCTTAGATTCGTGCTGACAATCTTGCAGAAGAACGCTGGCGAGCGCTTGAAGGATTGGGAAGATTTGTTTCCGAAGATACTGGCTGGGATGTTACGCATCGAAGCTCACCCCCTCATCCCTGAAGGCAGATGTCAGAGTTGCGGCCTGGAATCTGCGATCGCGTCCTGCCACGAATGCATGGACTCCCCAGCTCTTTGCCAGACCTGTATCATCGAACGTCATGTCCACCACCCTTTCCACTGGATCCAAGTGTGGAATGGGAAATACTTTGTCTCCACTGATCTAATCGATCTTGGCTACGTGCGTTGGTTGGGGCATCAGGGCGGTAAGTGCCCAGAGAGAGTCAAAGGACAAACGGCGCCAATGGAGTTCGTAGTCGTCCACACCAATGGTATCCATCGGTGTGCCATTCAGCCTTGTGCATGTGTGGGATGTCCCATCCAACTCGACCAAGCCCTCAATGCACACCTATTTTCCGGGACTGTCGACCTCCCCAACACGCTGTTCACGCACGAGGTCCTTTGTGATGCACACGTGGACGTTCTGACATCCAAAAAGTCCCCGCACGACTACATGCGCAAGCTGGATAGAAAGTCGAGACACAATGGAAAGGTGAGTTTTATTTCATCCAATATCAATCTGGGCTTCATTCGAAGTTTACGCCTGCTGTGGCTTTCGTCGTGTACATAGAAACGATATCGGGAGTTCAACGTCGTCTTCCGTGTCTGGAAACACCTCCAGATGATCAAGCGCGCGGGATGGTGCCATGGTGTCACGTATCCCAACCGAAGACCAGATCTCATTTCAGTACCATGCTTTGCATGTCCCTGGCCAGGCGTAAACTTACCTGATAGATGGGAGTCCACTGAAGAGGATATACGGTGAGTATCATACACTAGCCATGAGCGATGGACTGCCACTGACACCAACTCTCAGATACATCTACCGTATCTTCATGGGGGCAGACGGAAATCATAGTCTGCATAAGAAATCCAAGCATGATGACAAGTCAGACTACAGCCTTTCCGCAGGGCGTGCGTTCTTCGCTGACTGCGACAAGATGGCTTCCTTTGCCAAGAAGATGTCTAAGGATCGGACTGTGGTGAGCTTGTTATATTTAGATCAATGTTTACCGGGTTATCGACTGAAACACACTAGCTCCGTACCTGTAGTGGTTTTAAGGTCACGCGGTCTCAACGCGCAGGCAAGTTTAGAAACATGGACATCAGTGGGGTTGTAGCTATCACATGTCTCCGCCACGGTTGTTTCTTCCCAAGAGCTGTCGTCGATCTAGTGGGGAACGAACAGTATGTGTTGAACTTAGCATTACCCCTGAGAGACTAATCGTACTCTACAGGTTCCACCTCGTCGATCTTGCGATGTGCGGTGGCCTAGAATGTGCTCTCAAACTTCTCGAGTGGCTGCTCAGCTACGACGTCGGGTGTACATACCTGGCGAACATGCTTAGCTGATGGGAGGAATGGGATCTCCCTCCTGAGATGCGGAAGATCGTCGAGTGTATGAAGACGCTCCTACCTCAGATGCACATGCTGAGTCACAAGGAGGACTGTCAGGTCGACTTTGCCATGTGCTACAAGCAGGGTAACGGTCATACCAATGGCGAGACTGTCGAGATTGCGTGGGCTATACTCGGGGAGACGGGGCACAGCACACGTAAGGCGGCGCACGTCATGACGCTCTATCTGATCACTTCAGCGGGTACAACTGGGAAAAGACAGTCAATCTTGGTACGTGCCCATAGTGCTTACCAATCTATCATATTGTTAATCCATCACGAGTGTATGTAGCCAATTATCTAGCACAAAAGCTTGGTGAAAAGTTGCTCTTGCAGCTTGACCAGGCGGTGGACTTTGCCGGCCTCACGTTTGTGGCCGGCCCTGATCTCGTCTGTGCATGGGCACAACTTCATCTTGACGACCAAGCTTTTACGCCTGGCAATTATCGTGAGCGGCAATCCTCTCGAGCTGCAGGTGTGCAAAGCGTATACATTCTTGACAAAACTCAAGGTAAATGCATCCCATCTGCTCGTATAACGTCTTGCATTAACTGCATTTGCGCCAGTTCCTAGCGAGAGCAAAGAATATGACAAGCTCATGAAACAGGCGAGCGCGAACGCAGACAAAGCCGTCGAGGCTGCCGGGGCATGGAGCAAGAAGCGTGGTAAGGGACCCCACATCACCGGGGATGTCCTCACGCAGGCAGAGATTGCGTTCATCCATCTTGGAATCCAAGTGTCAAGGGAGCAGTAAGTCCAAGTTCCTGTTGCATGCGATAGCGTGCGGAGTGGCAATACAGTCCAATACTTACTAACAACTCATGCAGAGTTGCACTCAAGAGCCGGGTGGAGGCTTTCTTCCGATCTCATCGTGGGACCGGGATTTCAGTGGACACCTCTCGCAGTCTACGATCCCCACGCGCGATTCTGCAAGAGAGGCTCACAAAGTTCCGGAAGCAACAGCTGAAGTGCATGCCACTTCTCGACGACCATCAGGGGAATGAGGAAGTTGAGTACGACAGTGACGATGACCTTGTTAGGTCTTTTGAATCAGATGAAGAAGATGATGACGGGGGTTGGGAGGACGACGACGACGACGTCTGCGGTCTATCCAAACAAGGCCCGGAGCAGGAGGCAATGGGTCTCCCTTCTGATCTTGGGGAAGAGGTGTTCCAGCGAATCGAGTGCAACGCCTTGGCCCTCGCTGAGCTACCGATCAGGATAGGACTTGCGTACGACCTGATCACGACGCTGAAAGAGGCAATCAGTCGCAAGTCTGCGACAGTCACCTCGAAGAAGAAGAAGCACGCCCGTGGCCAGAAGGACAACATCGCAGCCAACACCAGCATCACGACCCTGCACGTGGAGATCCATCGCCTCGCTGCCCAATATAACGACAACTTTGCACGAATGAACTGCCTTTCTACGAGACTGAGTAGTCTTCCAGTGACTACATCCATTCCGAAGTCGCTCAAGGCTATTAACGTTGTGACAGATTTAGGGATCTATGGCCCAACTCTCCCTAAAAAGCCGTCCAACCCTGACGGATTCCATCTTCAGGACAAGAGGACGCTTGGAGACCACAACACTGTAGGATCGTGGTTGTTTCACGTCGCCCCCCCGAACGATGGGACTTCACAGGCCCAAAGTGAATGGGAACGTGAGGGTGAGTGAATTGCTCACTGCTGTCGTCGATTGCATATGTAATGACATCATCCTAGCCCAACACGTGCAATGGTTTCGGTCACGTGCGAATCTGGCGCGTACGAACGAGGAGGTTAATCTTGTCCTGGCTGAGGCGAGGGGACTTCGGCGAGGCTTCATGTTCGCAAGTAAGGAATGGTCACGAAGGCGGAGCGCCCCTGCGACTTACACGTCTCCCGGTGCAAGCGCATATGCCATTGAGAAGAGCGAGATGTTCGAGACAATGAGCAAGCAATGCGCTCAGCTCATCCAGAGCACCTGGGACTTGCATCACTTGCATATGGCGAACGATGATCATCGCAAGGACGCGTATGCACGCACGCAGAAACCAAAGATCCTGTCTGATCAGTGCTTGCGGTATGATGTGGGAAGCTTGACCCATGATCTGAGATCAAGCCACACTGAATTATCTTTCATTTGAATCTAGTCTATAAGACCTCTAGTGTTGCTCGCTGATGATGAGGTGCATACGGACCTTGCTAACCAGGGAAAGGCCTCACGTGCAAGCAACAGACAGCCAGCTTCGCACAGTTGGGATGAGGCGCTAACGGCTATCAAGATGGATTGAGCTAACCTATTCATCTCATGCTATGTATACTGCGTATCATGTACTGTACATTATACTGTATTAAAAATGACGACCTCGGATGCTCTCGGAACGTATGTGCGGTCAGATGAACACTGACCTCCCATACCAACATTATGCCACGCAGACTCGTGAGTAAAGTAGATCAAAAAGTATCGCTCCCCATCTCCCCAATCTGCGACTGCATGAACCAAGTCCCTGCCTCTGAAAAAAACGATGTCACCTGGCCTCAAGCGCACGCGCAACCCGAGTTGGGGGAAAGTGATCCAAGCGTCCTTGAATGTGCCAAAATACATGATGCAGGCCCAGGAGAACTTGGGGTCTCCGCGATCGCGATGAGGAGGTTACCATCGGTTGTACACCACCTCACAACACTCCCACAAGAGGGTGGGGGTATATATCTTGAAGATGGGCTGCTCTGCCCACTCCGGGTTGCCCATGCGGCGTTCGCGGACATCCCATAACAGCTTGTGCTGGACAGGGTCAATCGTCTGCAAGACAGTGCTGCAGAACGCAGCGACCACAGCAAAGTCCTTCATTGCACAGAATGATCCCCGAAAAGAAGGACCCGTTTGGCGAATATGGCGGCCAACCTGCGCATCCTTGGTCTGAACATCATCAATTAGCCAAAAGTCGTCTTATACGTAAAGGGTGAAAAATCAACCTGATGCCCGGACGCATGCCAAAACTGGCAGAGCTGAGTCTGGCCGACGAATTCTCCCTCGCGATAGGCATCTACGAAGTCGTGTTTTGAGCTCACCGTGATCGGGGCCACTGACGCCCATTTCTTGGCCGCGGTCGTAAAATCATCCTGTTTAGCTGACATGAATGCGTGATAAGATATACGCTGAAACCTGCTTACAAGTGTGCGACCACGGATGGCCAAGGGGAAGTGGTAAACGAGGTCGTACTGGTCCCCACTGACTGCACGCTGAGGATAGTCGCCATTGAAATCGAATGTGCCCTGGGCGTTCTTTATTACAGGCTTGTCGACCATCATGTCTTGCAGTTTGAAGTTCCTAAACATGGCTGCATAGAAAGAACGAAGCTCAATGGTTATATGTAATGTTCAAACGAGGTGACATACTAGTATGACTGGGAGACTGTGCCTCGCGCGCGACCTTGTAGGCCGTGCGATTGAGGCCCGTAATGACTGACGCAAGCTGCTGGTCACGTCTGAGATCGTCCCATCTCTTGTGACATCTCTTAGACGGAACGGATGAGCGGCCTTCACTTGAGGCGTTGGATATGCCCATCTTCCTATGGAACAATGAGTAGTCAATCTACACAGAGAAAATATAGCCTTACCTCTCCAACTCTGCGATGTCTGTAAGATCGCTGAGCACACTGACAAGATCATCATCTTGAAGCTTGCTGTTGAGCATCCAGGGCGATTTGCGTGGTGCCAGAATACTCTTGTTCGTCGTATCGCGCATGAAGAGAATGTCATCACCTAAAGAGAGGGGTCCGGTGTTGTGCGCACTGTCTTCAACAGTCTGGAATCCAGCCTCTCCAGTAGGGGTGCTAAAGGTAAAGTCTGTCGGAAATGGCTTATAAGCCGTGTCGCCAAATGGTATTGGTGGTCGAGATGGTCCGCAAGAATTTGCCGGAAGCCGCACTTCTTGAGGAGCCACGGGCGGGACATGCGTACCTACGCTCCCTCTAAGATGCGCCCTACGGCATGCCTCGGGCATACACATGTCCGCTTGCTAGAATGCAGTCCGCCAGTGTAAGACAGTAAACAGAGAATACAATGCATGGAGAAAGTACATACGTGCACCCATTGGGCCGCACTGCCTGCATGCCTGCGACGTGTTCCCCCCTTTGACCTCCTTGTGGAGCTGGCGGCCTTCCGGTCGTCAAGGCCTTTGAACGCTGCTTCAAGTACGGCCGCAGCAGGGCGGGCCGGAAGTCCTGCGAGACCTGCCAATGAGTCGGAGTGAGAGACATTAAAAATACTAGGAAGTTAGAAAGCTGACCTGATGGTCCGGCCATGCCAGCGTTAACAGATGGAGGAGGTTGGAGGGCGTCGAGGCATCACAGACCGACCTCCTGGGCCGGAGCTTCGGGTAAGCGGCCAGTCACATGGGACCTCGGACCCGGAGGCCCACCTGCTCTCGGCGTCAATGTTTTTCGCACCCCTACGCGTCGCCCCATCGCACCCTCAACACGTAGACATCGACATCGGACAAGCACACCACCAACCCTGCCCGATAACTGGTCCAGAATCGGCAGGGCGACATTCTGCTGGCAGTGTGGGTCAATGGGTCCCAAGGCCCCGCTGCCGCGATGTCAAACCTCTCATCTCCTTACTCTCCGCCTTTTTCGTCTTCTTCCCCTGCGTCTCTACCCTCGACGGTCCTCGCAGACTGTGCGCTAGCTTCCGCTCCCGACGTCTACCCTCACCGCGTTCGTGTCGTGTGCACGCGGAGAGGTGGCCCGCTTGGGGCTTCCCTATTCTCCTTCGCCCTATTTTCCACCTGGCCCAACAACGCGAGTCTTGGTCTGTAACCCGTAAGTAATCGTCTTATCTGTTTATGACCTGAAATCTGACGAGCTTGGTCACAACACAGTTCCCGGTGTGGTACAGAGAGATGCTATGACTTAGAGTCCCGCGGCTCTCTGAATAATGCTTCTGGGTCATCTTCGCGCTGACCCGAGTGTTCACACTGGAGTACTTAGGGCACCAACGTCAAGACTGGATCCATCAGGTTGGATCCGTTGTCCATCGACCACGATTGCGAAGGATCGCGGAACGACGGAGACCTTCCGAACATCCTGAGGGAATGGGAGTGGTCACGGATATGCAGAATTTCTGCATGTGAGTCGATACGTCATTTTTGTTACGTTTCATCCCACCAATTCATGGTATGCATACTTGCAGCTGTAACTTGGCTGCTACACCTCCCTCGCAAGAGCCTGGATTTGGTGATGGCGGGCGGTGCGATTCGAGAAGATGACGATGCCTGTGTGCACGCACACTGATAGCGGCGTAGTAAGCTGTATCCTGTGGAGATGCCCTCACGGAATCAACCCGAACTTGGTCTGTCACAGCACCCATCACAGTACCTCCCACAGCACCTTTTCAAAGTAGCACCCGGTCGTACATGCTACGAGCCCACACAGGATATGTATTTATTCGCCACCACTCTGTAGTATCCTGCCTCACCCACCTCCCGCTCATACTCGCACTACCACCACTTCCAGCAGAACAACCTTCAAATTCGCCACGAGCGAATATGCAAGCACTTCAAACTTGTCATCAGCGGGGTCCACATCGGCTCCCGAAGCCCACGGTACAGCACCTGAGTGTGGACGAGGACAAGGACAAGGGCAAGGTCGAGGACGTGGCAGGGGACGCGGCTACGGCCACGGGCGGGGAGGAGGCAGTTATACTGCAAACAGCCGCAGAAGCATCCCGGGAGGAGGGTACACAGACACCACCTTTGTCCCCATTTACTACCCAATGGCCGCCACCGGGCCCCCTCCCATCGTGCCGTACGGGCAGCAAGCTCCCAGACCGCGCCTGACCCACTGTACCTCTCGGTCTCCCCTTAACTGACGTCGCTGCCTGCCCTCCGTCCGTGCGCACGTAGTCCTCTCGATCCCGATCGTACGCACCCTCCTCACTCCTTTAGACCGTGTCCGCCATGCTAACCCGCCTTCCTCCCACAGGGCCAGGATGAGGGTCTCCGCAATACGGTCTCCACATTCACAGATGTCCTTCTCAAAATAACGCCAGCGATTCCAGGCTTGGACACCACGCTTGTCGTCTCCGCGCACGCCGGCTGCACTTCACGTTAGGCGTCATGTCCCTCGACCTCGAGGCCGTGGTGGAGAGCGTGCTAAGGATCCTCGAGGTGACGAAGGCCCTGCTGCGAGAGGTCCGCCCCAAGATTATTGTGTTCCTCGGTGGGAAGATGCTCCGCGTCTCCCTGGACTGCTTGGACATCATGAAGCCCGAGAACGGGAACTGTGTGCGGGCACACGTCATGTGGGTCGGACCAGGCGAGGACGAGAGGCTGAAGAAGCTCGAGGAGGTCGTGAGTACGTGGTGGTTTTCTCTTCTTTGGAGGCGCGCAGTTACTGACTTCGGTGACCTTGCTAGAGCTCGTGCAGAATGAGTTCAAAGTGGCCAACTTGCTTGTCGACAAAGGCCGCCCCTTCAAGGTAAGACGTATGCCTTGATAGTCCAATATGGGCACCACTGACCACTTTTGGTAGACGCACTGCACCGTCCTCAACACCATGTGCCACAAGCCGGCATTGAAGTGGCGTTCCTGTACCAATCCATTCTCGCACCCCGACCTGGATCCGTCACTAGCCAAAGCAAAAGGCATGTCCTACTCAAAATCTGTCCAGAAGCCAGCTCGGCCAGCCCGCCTGGATCACCGCCATCACCGAGTGCGTCTGGGATCTTCAACTCCCGATTACCAACTTGCTTAGAAAAGACAGGAATGTGATAAGTGACAAGAGCTTCGCCACCTAGACAGGCCACAACTACATATTTTGCTCAATGTACTGAGCTGTGACACCGCAGTGTTCCGCAAGCTGAGTAGCGATGCTATGGAATATGTGAGCATGACAATTCACGACCTTATATTTTACTTACAATGGCTGCGAAGATGGGCATATAATGCCGTCGTTTGGCTGCACACCCGATGTTGGAACCAATGGAACGATAATGAGGGATGGCAAAACAGACTTTCTGAAGGGACAACACGCCGCTGCCCAGTGAAGCCGGTGCAACAAATCGTTGTGTCGTCCCCTTGTGTTTTACGATTTTGAAGTCGAGTGCACACATGCCCTGTGCATGCAAATGTCAGCAAGCAAATTGGAACGTTCTGTATGACACGTACGTTTTCGAACGCGCCCCAGCGGATGGGAGCACGGGCACGACCTCCGATCCTGAACAAGATTGCGAACATCTGTGAATTGTGAGTGTGATAGCAAAATGACCATGCCAACCCTGACTTACCTTGTAGTGGGTGTTACCCAAGGGTGGAGCCATAATGGTCGCCTAGCCGAAGAGAAATCAGTGTTCAGCCCATCCAAGACGCCACAAGCAGCAAAACAAGAGAAAATGCAGGTCTTGCGCCACACCCTTTGCGCATGAGCACATGAGGAGGAGACGGATGCATGGGGAGACGGACGTGTGCGTGTGAGGAGACGGACGCGCGGGGAAAGGGACACCAGGGAGACGGACGCGCGAGGAGACGGATGCACGGGGAGACGGACGTGTGCACACAAGGCGGACGTACGGGGAGGAAGCGGACGTGCCAGTGCCAGTGCGCGAGGAGGAGACGGATGCACAGGGAGGAGACGGACGTGCGAGGTGGACGCACGGGGAGAGGTAGGCGCAGGGAGAGGGATGCGCGAGGAGACGGACGTGCGAGTGCGAGGTGGACGTACGGGGAGACGCACGAATATGCAAGAGGGAGGTGGCAGGAGCGGAGGCGTGAGTGGGACCGAGGCACGGAGACTGGAGCCATGATAGAAAGAGGAACGAGGGGTAGACGAGCCGAGGAATTTGCCAAGAAAAGATGGGTGAATGGGAGGGGGCACACGAGATAGGCGGCTGGAAGTGTGGACACAAGAGCGAGAGGAATGCGAAAGGTGTGGACGATGACGGGAGATGTGTCGCGGACAGGTGAAGGAGCATGGGGTTAACGCGTCATGATCAAGACATTGAACGTTGTGTGCTCACTGTTGCCAAGGCTGCCTCTCCTCGCTTCTCTCTCTCCTGCTATTGCCCTCCCCAGATCTCCTCAAATGCCGGCCTCATCATAGCAGTCTCCCGGCCTTCTATCAGGACGTAAGAATAGAATGACTTACTTGTGCACGTTGTAGCGTGTTGCGTTCAGACGTTCTTGATAGGTTGAAGGTGGGCTGGCGGTTACAGACAGAGAGCCCACAAACGGCAGAGGATTGGGGTTGGACCAGAGGTCGGGACGATGTGTCGACGCGTCGGAAGCGGGGGGCGCGTCACGAACACGGGACTGTCACATGCTTCTGTCACGGCGGGGCTCATGCAGTGGGTGTACTCCGTACTTTGACTCAAATATATTTCATTTTTGAGCGAATACTTGGTTTGGAAACGCGGGGGCTGGTCGCTCAAATATTTGATTGTAAGTTGTATATTTCATTGTCAAGCGGAGGCCGAATAGTCTCGCGTACCACGAACCAAATATTTGGGGC
This sequence comes from Ganoderma meredithae, assembly GCA_022814645.1. Lineage (NCBI taxonomy): Eukaryota > Fungi > Basidiomycota > Agaricomycetes > Polyporales > Polyporaceae > Ganoderma > Ganoderma meredithae. The sequence goes on along the minus strand of JAKLMY010000322.1, from coordinate 9,474 downwards.
CTGCACAAATATTGGAGAAGTTCTAGTATGAGCCAGGAAGCCGGGACAAGAATATTTGCTTGACGAATCTCAATATATGCCGCCTTACGCCGACAGGCGTGCACAAATATTTGGAGGGGTCACTATAAGCATTGAGCAAATAAATACGACATTCGTTATAACTAACGCTGTCAAATAAATCGAAGTAACTGATATCACTGATCTACGACACCGAACTGAGCCGCTCTGCCCCCTGCCGCTCCTGCTGCCCCCGCTGCTCGCTACTGGATGCCGACGGTCAAGGTTCGCGAGCCGCAGTATTTCACTGGCAAGCCCGACCACGTCGAGAAGTTTGTGCGCGAGGTTCAGACGAACGTTAATCTCCAACGTGCGGCTTTCCCCCGCAATTCGGAGTACATGTCCATGTACCTCAGCACTGGCATGCCTCAGTCCTTGTTCAATGCGGTTCAGCAGACGAAGGTGTCACTTCAACGGGACTAGCTCCGAGATTGCTGCGAACCTCACGATCTACAGTGGGTTTGGTGCATCTCTCCTCGCCTCCATTGCCTAGCCATCTTTGCCCACATGTCGTAGACACGGCGGAGCTCTAAACGAGCGGCTTGTCCTGTAATTTTGCTGTAATCCTCGGGGCATGAGACGGCGCTGCTGCTACGGTGCACAAGCCCAACCCACCGCTACCTTACTGTATGCTCGCCCGAAACTTTAAGTGCACCCGCACAATCGCCGATGAAAGCCGGAGTACTACTTGCACATGCCATCCACTCAAGTACTGGCGTCCAGATGCTCGCCCCCAAGCCAAATATGTCGGGAACTAACTTAGTGGCGCTTCCCCGCCGACGCCGTCACCAGGCATTGAACTCGTTATTCGTCCCGCGATCGGTAGACCTTACACCGCGACGGAAATGGCAGGTCGTTATCTTGGGCCGTCGGAGTGATGGACACATACAGCGTAACGGAAGTGGCTGTATGTCGTTCGTGCGTCCGTTCTGGGCTCGCTCCCACGAGCCTCGAGGTCCTAGTATGGTATTCAGGACGAGGACATTTGGACCACGCAGGCCTCTATTCAGCATCGGCTGATGGAGGTGCTAACTCACGCGAGACAGACGTACGGGTTCACAAAGCACCGCATAGCCCGTAGTTTGACCTATTGCCCGCCATTCAGCTTTCTTGCTGAGGAAGGAATTATTGGATCTTGTATTATGTCAGTGAACTTGCTCCGTGCTCGCGTCTCCGCTCACTCGTCTTGTCCCGCCTTGTTCGTCTTATACTGTACGATATGTCTTACAGTCTTGTTTATTCGTGGATTTAGTACTCGCGACACGTCGTTCCTCACGTGTTTGCCTTCAGCGTTCAAACGCGGCTTCCTTCCCTCGTTTGCTCTCCTCCCGTGCGCCCCGGTTCCTCCTACAGGAATAGTCCGCCAGGGCACAACAATGTGCCATATTGACGACCATATGTAACGTTGATGCATATGGGAAATGTTTGGACGAAAATTGGACATGTATAAGCACTCGTTTCATGCACTCTGTAACATAATTGCAGGCAAGGATATTCATTCAACATTGAGATGGATGAAACAGTGGCATATGTAGTAATTGCAGGCATGCGGAGACGAGAGTTCAAGCACACACAACTAGCGATGCGTGATGAGGGAAGCCACCACCAAAGTAACACCTCTTACAAGTCCGCTCATAATATTTGTACTGACCCCGCGATGATGTCAACACTTCCTAACGACGCCTAGGATACTGCGCGGCCCTGATCGTTGGCTTCGGCCCAGTCTTTGAAGAGCCTGCGACTGTCGCGTCGCGCATTTGGCTGTCTTCCTCGTTGACTGTATCGAGGGCCTGAGTATCTCCAGTATTGATAGAGGATGTCCTCGCAGACTTTGAAGCCTTTCCTTTGCTGGCGCTGCCAGATCGCTCACGTGTAGTGGGCCGAGAGAAAGTCAACGGCGCGTCGTCGATAAACCCAGGCGTTGTCGAACGCGATATCGTCCGAGAGGAGGCACGACGAGACTGCGCAGGAGGGTCCTCGAGGTTCACGTGGTCGCTTGCCGCAGTACCGCCTCGCTTCTGTTTCTTCTTGGGGGCGCTAACGCCCCCGGAGGCGCGCACATCCTCGATGAGCGATGCCCACCGTTCGTGCCGTTTCTCCCCTGCTCGCACTGCAAATACGTTAGATCAGTAAGAAGACTACAAATAATAAAGGCCCTCAAGCATACCTCTGTCAATGCCGTTGACGAATTCCTGAAACTTCCCCTTCTCTTCCTTTGTGGGCTTTGGAAAGCGCCACGACACCATTGGGGTTCCTTGGGGAGGAGGAGGGGGAGGAAGCTGGGTGGGTTCCTTGGGGTACGTGCTGGGCATGACGTCCCCGAGCGAGGAAGAGGGGGGGGGTGAGGGAAGGGTCAGGGGTCATGTTCATTGCATTGTCATCATCAGGCCTGGCTTGTGACGATGAGGCAACAAGAACGTTGCCCGGTGAAAGGGGTGCCATGGGCATGGAAGGGGGTGGTCTAGAAGGGGCTGCGGCATTGTTGAAAGGCGACAACGCGCCCTGCACCGTGGGACGACTAGTAACGTTAGCATTGGGCTGACTGAGGCCCACTTCAGGACCGCGTTGGGAAGGCGGCGCCGCAGCTTCATCTGGTTGGATCTGCACTGGCGCAGGTGAAGGTCCGTCACTGTCCACCGCCATGGGGCTGTTGCCAGTGGGAGCGAGGGCCTGAGACTGATTCACAGCGCGGGGTGCAACAACCAACCCTTTCAAAGGAGGGGCTTTTGCAGGCAGGGGAGGGCGAGACTGAGGGGGAGATGACAACGGAGACACTGCAGCCCTGTTGCTAGCTAAGCCATGCTTGCGATGCTTGCGATGTTCTCGATGGCTCAGCGGGGATGGCACAGTGCTGGGCATACGGGCGGAGGGTGGAACCGGAAGACGGCTTGTTTTGATGGCAGCGGCGGGATCTGGAAGCTTTGAGGGGTCGAGGTTATTTCCTTTCACAGAGGTCCAAGACGCCTTCCAGTCGAGTTCCTGGGGGTAGACACTGCCAGAGGGATGCGCGCTCTTGCGCATAACTGCCTGTGAAGACTCCCCACTCGCGCTCCCCTCAGCAACGACGTCGCCCTCTCCTCCAGGAACCTTCTGGTAGCCCTCGATGACGAGACCATGGCAAAACAGACGGTACTGGGCAGGATCAGCTTGCTTGAACTCCTCCAAGGATGAGTACGACTGTTGGCGGCGCACTCCTGCCTCAGGAAGAGGAGGGAGGAACGGTTCAATGTCCTGGCGGACGATGTCATCCGCTAAGTCACTTAGGTATGGTGAGCGGCCATGCGACATAGCGGATGAACCGCGATGTCGCACCATAGCAAAAGCGACATCGACGTCGCGGTGCGACATAGCGGGTGAACCGCGTTGTCGCATACGCCGAGCGATACCTCGTATGTGGGCTGCAACATTTTGCATCGATCACGATGTTGCGGTCTCGTCTATGATATAGACCAACGTTAATATCATGCGTGTACGCACCAATTTGAACCCGGACTCGGCTTCAGCAAGCGCGTGGCCAAAGTCCTCCATGAACCTATCACAGAGGAAGGGCGCGTTCATCGTCCGCCCGCCGTTGGTCTGGAGAATGTGGAACCAACTCAGCTTCCTCTTCGCGTCCCTCAGTGCAATCCGGTCCGATTCGTTCCGCGGGTCTGTGCCAATGCTTGCCATGCGTAACTCCCATTCGTCAGGCAGGCGATGAGCGCAGTCAGTCCAGTACTCCTGCATCGCGTTCTTCCACTCCGGCCTCTCCCAATCGCCCATGTACTTGATCGCCTCCGTGAGTCGGAAATGCTTGTCATACATATCGTCGACGATCCCGAGGAGCGTCGAGTCCCAGACGGCGACACTCGTCTTGTCCGGGGCCACCCAGCTGGTCTCATCTGCATCGTACAATTTCTTCGCGTTGGCTCGCCCGACCTCCTGCACGCTCTTCATCGCGTTGGGTTCAGATCGCTCAGAAGACGCGTTGAATCCCGCATCGATCCACATGACCTCCGTGAGTTGCAGAGGATCTGTCAACCCCTGCAGGACATTGAGATAGTTGCGCATGTGGTGCGCCCCAACATCACTCGGGTCGTCCATATTAGGAAAACGGATAGAGGTCGCGATGAGGCGCAGGTCTCGCATCAGCGTGTGGACCAGCCATCGCCAGAGCTGTCGTGGTTGCGTGTCAGTGCGCGACACTGTCTGCCACCACTCCTGCTTACCATGGCTGAGCCAGACTTCTTGCTCATGTCCTTCTTGCCAGCCTTGCCAAGCGCGTCCTCGAGGCGGGACAGCGGCACTCGCCCAGTGACTTGAAAGTACGAGAACTGCCAGAGGTCTTGAATCAACGCGAGGTTCTCCTCGATGCTGAAAAGAAAACTCCCCGTCCCGTCCTTCAGTTCCGAGCCTGTGAAGGCACTGCCCATAATCTCTTTGCGGTACATTGCTGTGCCCGCAAGTGGCATCAGCACTCCAGGGTGCTCCCTCCGCCACTTCTCCATCGTCTGCTCGATGCGCCATGATAGCATTTGCACCTTTTCTTGCGAATCCGCCGCCTTGGCGGGACGTACTTGGTTCGTCGCGAGAAGGGCCTTCCCAGCGATATCATCGTCAATGATACCTGTCAGTTCCATGGCCATCAGCGAGTCGTCCCCTCCCGCCAGCACAAGGCTAAAAACATACGGCTGTCGTACACCTTCTGCACCCATAACTCCGCATCATCTATCGCTTCCTTCAGAAGCGCGATCTTCTCCTTGAGCAGATCCTCCACCAACTGCCCGTCCTGCGTGACCTGCTTCTGCCCTCCTGATGCTTGCTCCTGCTGGTGCACCCGAAGTTTCTCCCGGGTCGCCGCGTGCTCCTCTCGCAACTTCCGACTGTACTTCGTGGTCGCACTTCGACGATGGTTGCCGCTCAAAAAGAAGATCACACGGTCCCTCGGCGCACACGTCCAGATCAGCGGCTTCAGTGCTCTCACTGGATATGGAGACCGTGCAAGACAGTCCAGATCGATCTTGCTGCCGTCAACCGTGATGTGCATGGGGTGCTCCCAGTCCTCCTTGCGCTCCTGGAGGCTTTGCACAATCATCTTCTCGTGGTGGTGGTTGACCTCCCGCTTGTTGATCACCTTCCAGTTGGCCGTTACACCAGGTTCCTCCCACACCACGTTGATCCGCACGTAGCCCAGGAATGCGCGGTCCAGGCGGTCTTGAGCCTTTGTCGGCAACACTACGGCAGAGACATCGAGATCTTCTTGCTTGATCTCGACCTTCGACTTCTTCGTCTTCCGCCGGCGGTCAGTTCAACAACTTGATCTACGCAGTACTCATTTACGTACCGCACGACGCTTCCCCTGGCTGGCTTTCGGATGCTCCTCGGGGTCGTATTCCTCGACGTCGGATTCCTGTCAGTCATGTTAGCAACCGCGCGTGCACAAAGGTCGCTCGGACTACTCACCCCGACAGTCATCTGTTGCGGTCTGAGGATTTCGTCCTCTAACGCGTCCACAGCACGACGGTTGTCGCGCGCCACCTGTGAGCACAACAATGTAAGTTTATCATTGAGCGCACTCTGCGCGACTGCCCTACCGCTCCACGTTTGACCGCTACTCGCTCCGCTGCATCCTCGCCTTCGAAATCCGACTCCTCAGCCTGCCGTCCACAGGCCCTCCGTCAAACTCCCTGGCGCTGGGCAATTATCGACGCTGCGTACCTTGGATGATTGCTCTCTACCCTCCGAGAGCGCAGGCGACCCAACAGCGTCATCGTCCTCAGATGGCGACTCCTGGCTGGACGCCTGCTCATCCTGGCTTGCACGTGCATGCCTCTTCTTTTTCAAAGTTTTCTGTGATGCACGCCAGTAACATATTAGCCTTGAGATTGACCCCAAACCAAAAATACGTACCTTTGCGGGCCTCCTCGACCCGTTCGAGCCACTCTTCTGTCCAGTCACCTTTTTGTGCATCGGCCCTTTGGCGGCATCCGCGTCGTCGACGAGTTTTTTGGTCTTCGATGGCGCCATCAGTATTGCAGTGTAGGAGTACGGAGCTTTGCGCAGTGTATTAGTGTGCCGGTTGGGCGGACGTCGATGTGGGATTTGGGAGACGGTTGCGACGTAGCGACGATGCCCTTCGCCCGGCCTCACCTCACCTGCGTGGCGCTTGCTCCTGATTGCACCGCCACACCGTCGTGTCGATCGGGCATTCACGTGACTCCGCTTGACCTGCAATGGTTCACGATACAACAAATAGCTTACACAATATAATGTGTTGCGTGACATAGCGGGAGACCCGCAATGTCGCAAATACACCTTAAAGGCGCTGCGACATGGCGGTGTAACCGCTATGTCGCAATGTATTAAGGTGGACATGTATATCTGTGGAGTACTGGTGTCGGCGGATGGTGAGCTCAAAAGTGGGTACATCGAGAACGTGAACGATGATGCCCTTGATCTGCCGGAAAGTCTCGACCGACGCGGCGGAGAGAGTCGCGAGTCCTCCTCCTCCTGACCACCTTCTAAGAAAAAATCACATATTGAACTCCCGCGCGTGGAGAGCCCTTCTAAGCACCTCTACTTCACCTATCAAGATCAGGCTCGTGCTCTGCCACCCAACCAACAACTTTCAGCTGTTGCCATTCAAGACAAGGCCAACGTCCACATCAGTCACCTTATCAACAACGATGCAATGCTGGCCACGCCACTTGTCCGCGCCCACAAGGCGATGTGGAACAAAGCTATGACTGAACTCACTCTCATCCTCTGGGATGTACCAACCAAAGAGACGGCTTCGGCCTTGCTGGATGGAAAGGGGAAGGGTGGAAGGGTGAGCCGCATAAGCAACACCTGGGTAATGTGCAGAGACAGGGGGGAATGGGGGAATCGCTCTTGCGTTTCTGACCCCTTCGCCGGCAGGGAGGAGTGGGGAGACGTACGACATCGTTGTCGCTGTCGGATTGTGGGTGGATGACACGCCCTGTCTGAGCAATTTGGTCTCCCAGGGCACGAGGTGGAGGTGGGGCGAGGCAGTCGATGAGTGCGGGACGTCCCGAAGGGCCCCCAAGGTCGCGTGGCAGCAGACTATCGGCGATGGTCGGACGACCAGACCGGTCGATTGGTGCGGGCTCAGGGGTAGGATGGATGGTGGTGGAACGGAGACCAGCAACCCACCCTCGGATTTGAGAAGCGGCGTTCCTGGGAGCAGGTGTTAGGTCAGACATGTGGTCTGCCCTCGACTAGAGTACGGCTTCCCAGTGTGGTACATGCCAGTCTGCCGACGAGGCAGCTCACACAGGGCCACAGGGTCGGCGGGTGTTGCACGACGCATTGGGAAGGTTCAGCGCCTCGTGGGCCTGATGATCACTGGGTCCTTCAGGTCAACATCCAACGTCTTCCTTGATTTCCATGCCAACCTCCTTCCTGTTGAGTTGCCCCTCAATCAGGCAGCCCATCGGGCAGCAGCGCGGCTCGCCTCGCTCTCCGACAGTCACCCCCCCCTACAAGGCAATCCAGAGGTGCACCTCACAGTATCCTCGCTTCCATCGCTCCCCGTTGCATGAGCTCTTCCACTGTTTCCCGGACCTCTGTCGGATAGCAACGGTCCACCAAGCGCCACCGCTCTTCACTGCTGGTGAGTTACCATTTGAACTTGTAGTAGCTGACACCAAGGAGGAGGCAAAATCTCAGGTGGTTGAGGTGGTACAGGGACGGAACACATGCGTCTTTACATATGGGTGTCTCTCGGACATAAACACGGGTGCAGCAGCAGTGGCTGTCAAACGGGATGGTGGACGTGTCTCCCATCGAGTATCTCTCTACTCACGGTGATGACACTTGCCTTGTGCATTACCATAGGCTGCCCTCAAGCCATCCACGTCAGCATCCGCTGTGAAGGCGAGCACAAGTATCTGTGGTGGCAGGCACATGTTGATGCAGTGGCGGCGGCGGGAGGTTCGAAATCACCTGACCTCCCCCACATCGTGCTCACGGCCCTGCATAACCTGCCAACGGATTGCACAGTCCTCTTGGAGCAGTACAACGAGTGACTGCATGGCATGAGGAAGCTGGCATAGGAGGCCTCCTGGCAAGGACAACACATCAGCCGAGTTGTCGATGACACATCACCGGGCCCAGTGGTGCTCAGGCTCTATCAGGGCCTGTCCCACCGCCAGTGTAGCATACTCTCACAGGTATGCAGCAGGCACATCTGCCTCAATGCGTACCTCGCCCAGATCTGAGCTATTGACTCTCCCCTCTGCCTGACTTGTGCCATCCCCGAGACCATCTCCCATTTCCTTTTCACCTGCTGTCAATTCACCATTGCTCACCATTCCTTCAGGATGGCGGTCAAAGGCCCCCTACGGACATTCAGAACTGAAGCTATCAAAACATCTGACTGCAATCTAGCAAACTTTAAGAATGCATAGGGTGCAAGTCAGGATATGTTGCCTGAAATATAGTAAAGAATACGGTAAAGGTAGTCTGAATAATTTCACAATCTTTTGCTGCAATGACTGTACAACCTCATTGTAGTAGATTACAGTCCCATCACAGGATACGCAGTTCTTTAACATTGGTCTATAAAGAGGTTTACAGTAGCCATGACAAAGGATTATAAGGGTATTCAGACTTTTTTCACAGCATTCTTTACTGTAATGGAAGGTATATTACGTTGATATGTACCCCGTGATGTTTTTCACAATGGCCATATCGCGATGTAACTATTAACAGGTTGATATCATTCAGTGCATTCTACTACCATGACATAACATGACACTGTCGTCAACATGGTAAATGTTCCAGATGTGATGGTGTGATTCACATGACAGATTAGTGAGCGAATCACTGCAAATCATGGTTAGAATCATCCTCCAAAATCGGTGTTATTCTGAGTCGCAAACACAATTCTTGTGTTACGAATGACAGCCTAAACTGTCAGACCCGCTGAATCGAATAGCCAGACCACCATACAGCCCCGGCAGGCAAGGCCATATGAGTTCAGGAGCCTCACGCTCATCGAGCACGGGTCTACTCTAGCTGCGATGGATGACATATGCACCAGGGAGGACGCACGGGAAAATGCCCACCAGACTATGTGAACAAGGGCAGATTGCAGGGTTCCACCTGCTTTCCGGTATAGAGTTTAAGGTTCTGCCTGTTGTCTAGCAAAGATCGCCCTCCCTGGCACATGGCACGCCATGAGGATTATTGCATTGGCACAGATAACAATGAAATGTGAAGGCACAAAGAACAAGGAAGACTTGCTGGTAAGCTCACTGCCAGGATCTTTGTGTGTCCTGCCATGACAATGAGTGCCAGGGATGAGGTGGGCCATTGTTGAACTCCAGGTATATCGGAAGGACGGTCCGGAGGGATGAGGTTGTGGATACTGCCTCAGCGGCTATGCATTCCTTGTTACCATATGTGGTTTCCTTT
>JAKLMY010000321.1:0-30494 GCA_022814645.1 Ganoderma meredithae | reverse complement strand
GAAAATGACCAAGAAATTTGAATTTTCCGTACCAGTTTTCATCCCGTTTCCAAACGCCCGAAACACCCACCTTGCCCATCGTGTATCCTCAAGGTAGTTGAATGACCCTGTTTGGGCCCGGGCCAGGGGTTTCTCTTTCTTTGCGCAATTCTAACTTGGCCGGCATCTTGAAAGGCCTTCAACCCCCCATCGTCGACGCCATTCAAGTTACCGTGATAGCAAAACCCTGCTCGACGCTGGCAAGGTTGCATCGTGCTACTCTTCTTGAGATTGCGAGACAAAGTCCAAAGACATACTACATGTTACACGAAGAGCACCGGCTCCACTCTCTTCTGATAACCCGATAATTTGTGCTGACACAAACCTCAGAAACCTGCCACGATTCCATCGAATGCCGGCTTCTTCACCAGGTTCTGTCTGTGAGGTTAGTACGCCACCCCTCCACACCAAAGAGAATGCTCTGACCGCATCCCAAGGGCACGCAGCACCCTGACCCGGGAACGTGCTGGGCACAAACGAGAACTACGGGCAACCTCTGTTAGCCACTTCCCCCCCCCGGGATCGTGAGCACGAAATACGAACCTTGTCCGTGAAGTCCCAGATCGTGATGCCGACGCATTGGGGCACGGCCTGGCACGCAGAGATGACCGTCTGGTAGTCTGCCTTCTGCTGCTCGAGCAGCGCCGCGGTCTCGGGGAGCGTCATCCGGATGTCGAGCTCCGTGATGGCGACCTCGACCCCAAGCGCCACGAACTCGCGCATGTTCTCCACGAGTGTTGTCGGGACTTCGCCCACGATGAAGTGGGACTGGAGGCCGACGCCGTCGATGGGCACGCCCTGTGACTTGAGTGACGTTATGAGATTCTTCAGGGCAGTAGCCTTGGCGCCTGGGAGGGGTTTGAGCGTGTACGGCAACGGCCAAAAGTAGGCGTTGATTTACCTGTGCCTTCGATGTTGAAATCGTTGATGTAAACCTTGGCATTAGGATCCGCAGCCTTCGCTGCCCGGAGCGCCGTCGCGATGTAGCTTTCTCCCAGAGTGTCGAAGAAGACATCCTGGCGGAAGGTGCCATCGTCGTTGAATGGCTCTGCGTCAGACTTGGTGAGCACAGTCATTGTATTCCAGAGTACATTCCTTACCGTTGACTACGTCCCAGCTGTCTATTACTACGCAGTCAGAGAACCCTCGAGGCACACAAACGCTCAAGAATAAGAATGCGTACAACTGGAAACCGACGCTGGTTAGCTGGTAAACGGCCTTCTGCAAGCAGACTTCACTCACACTTTCCCCTTATAGTGACCCACGACCGTGCTGCAATGGTTCTGCACGATCGATGTCAACTGCGCAGCATTGAAGTTCCCCGCCGTGACCCAGCTCGGGAGCTGCTGGTGCCACACGCAATTATGCCCTACCAGCCAGTCAGCAGTGCCGCCTTCGCATTCCCCACTCGCGTCCCCCATTTTCGTCTCCCGCCCCCCTTTGCAAAAAAAAATACAGACTGAAAACGCACCTCGGAGCAGCCTCCCCTCGTTCGTCGCGAGCGCGGCGATCTGGTCGCCCTGCGCGAACGTGAACACGCCCTGCGCGGGCTCCGTCGCGTCCCACTTCATGCTGTTCGCCGCCGTGACCTGCCCGAACATCTGCGCGTCGTCGAGGAGCGCGACGTACGCCGCGTCCGTCAGCTCCGGGTTGTCCGTCGCCGTCCCGAAGTACAGCTTCCCCGCCGTCCGCGCGAGCGCGTGCAGCCCCGCGACCGTCGACGTCGCCGTCGGCAGCGCCGCCGCGGGCTCGAGGGTCGGGCTCGCCGGCAGTGCCGTGGCGGAGGACAGGACCGTTGCGAGGAGTGCGAGGAAGGGAGCGATCTGCATGGCCTCGAAGTTTGTGGCTGTAGACCCGGGTGGGATCCCGCTCGTCGCCGCTGCGGTCTTTATCCATGGTTGGTGGTGCGTGACCGTTACCGTTACCGTCAGTACCATTGTGGGCTACTGGAGCCGGTATGTATGGCATGGAGTGCGCGTCGCCATAGTTGGGATGGGGGAGACCGCAGCAGCGACGGTAAGTCGACCTCGTGAGGCACCCTTTGACATGTTCAGGGAACAAGAGGCTAAAAGACGGTCGTCCAGAGGCGCGGATGGCGTCCGCATGTCCGACGCGCACCCTCGTGATCCTTGGCACAGTGAACATCCTTGAAGAGTTAATTTGGTGCGTGGGTGTGCAGCCAGGATCTGACGACACCTTATGGCGCGATTCCAGTGCATTCAACATGGGGAACGGTCGATCGGGAGGATGGTACAGCGATAGCACGGCGGCCTGGGTTGGCTGTGATCAGCGTACACGTTGTACGGAGTAGAACCTTGCAACTCTTCTTCTATGACATTCGAGTCAAGCTGACGCCTCCCTCCGGACGTCATAACTTCGCACGATAAGCTGCCGCACACGACTGCAGTCCCCTGCTCGCGGCCGAAAACATCGGCAGTTGTCTTGATGGACACGAAGACGGGCCATTGCAAGCAAGCATCGGCGCGCTCGGGACGTGCGAACGTCAAGACTCCTCGCGGAAACCATGCCCAAACGCGGAGAGAGAGGGATGGCATACGTTCACACATTTCCGTCGGTCGTGACCCATCCGTCGCGCAGCTTCATGCATTGCGCATTCACCAGCGTAGGCCGCAACGGGACGCGGGTGCAGTGCCTTGAAATGTGAGAAGGAACACAGAGCCAATGCGGCTGTTCGCCGGACGTGGTAAATGCCCCCGAGGTTCGTGACCTCCATGTTCTCAGAGCACCTGCCTGCGGGTCACACCGCACTCCGTCCATCCGAAGATCATCTTGGAGACGCGTGATACGCAAACTGAAGATGGAGGGTACATCATATCCGCGGAAGGATTATAAACGCTAGGGAAGGTAGTCCGCCATCGCTCCACGGTAGCGTCTGCGAGTCGGAGCCTATGGACTGTTTCATAACAAATCCCGAAGGCGGCAGCACGTCTGAATAGCGCGCATGGGCGCGTAGCCCCAAGGCCATGTCGAGCAGACCCAGCCTGAACGGCTGATTATTGACGAATTGCGCATCATGATATCATACATCTGACAGCAAGATTTAAAAAAAAACCACGCTCTTTCGCCCGCTCAACACGTTCACCCTCAAACCGCGCCTGCACTGTTGTTCGTGCCGCCAGCAAAGGACGGCGAAAGCGGTTTCGTGACGAACACGCTGGGATCGATGAACGGCGGAAACTGCGTGCGGAGGCTGGCGACGTAGGCGTCCAGCTGACACTTGGTGGAATGCACGTCGACGGTGGAAACCATCTGCACGTAGGGAGCGCCCCCGGAGCTGTTCGTCGGGCTGTAGTCGTTGTAGTTGAACCTGAACCATGGCTCGATGAGATCCAGATCCTCACGCGGAACAGGTAACGGTGTGAGGACTCACGACGTGTAGACGTTGCGGAGGAACGCGTCGCCGAGGATGAGGTCGAAGCTGTTGAACGAGGCAGGGTCGAGCGCCAGTGCTCGGTAGGTCGCGGCGCATACCGTGACGTTCTTCTCGGCACCGTTCTCGATGATGGGCACGATGACGGGCAGGAAGAGGTCCAGCGGATGGACGGGATAGTCCTGTCCACTGCCGCTCGCCGTCAGCCATGATCGAGTCAGGAGGAAAGAAAAGAATGCATGCTCCATGCTGCTGCACATACCCGAGAGTAAACGAGAGATTGACCGGAACGAAGTCGCATGGGATGATCCAGCCGTTGATGATTTCCACGGAGCTCTTGTAAAGCACAGCGTAGGGAATCTTGCTGTAGATGGCGTTCGCAGCAGCGGTTGGGAGAGGGGGGAAGGAGAAGCCGCTATCGAGCACGGCAAGAAGCTTCCCCTCGGGCGCGCCGGGTACGATCGACTTGTTGAACGCGAAGGGTTTGCCGTCGACGCGCATCTCGTCTAGCACGAGCGTCCAATGGTCTTCTGCTACGCGGGGGAGCTTTGGGGCATTGGTGACATTTTCGAAACCGGGGGCATGGTCGCCGATGGTGAATATACTGGTCCCGGCCGGGTCCTCGATCGTCGCACGTCCGAGCTCGACGTCGAAGTTATTCGGGAGAGAGTTGTTCTGCGAAAAGACGTTGGTAATAAAAGCACCACCAAGCTCGTCTGCTGCCTGCTGCCCCCACACTATTGTGAGGGCGTCGTATATGGCGGCGTTATCGAATGCCATCCCGAGAATGCCCTGGGTCCCATTGTCCATGTCCATGGTCTATGCGGGGTTAGACAGAGAAGACAAGCTCGCTGGTATAAGCACGTACCTCGGAAACGTCCACGAAAGCTATTACACAAGCCATGAGTATATGTCTCTCGTACAGAAAGTCGAACGAGCGCCCACCTTGCGAGGGCACGTAGAAATCCCCTAACTGCACTCCAGCGAAGGAAAGGTTGCCAGACGCAGATCCAATTCCGTATATCTCTTTCACGAGAATGTTGGTAGTGTTCGTGAACGTGATGTTACGTCCGCGCCCGTCAACCCATAGGTCGGAGGAACCCGTGTCCAATTGGACAGTAAAATCTGTTGACGGGACATCAGCGACCAAACATCACACAAACATACAAACCCATACTTTCTCCTCCCACTGTGATATTCACTAGGTACTGTCGGTCAAACAACGGTCAGCAACAGTACTACGCCGGCGCAATAGGAAATGAGCCTACTTCGGTGTTTCCAGAATTGGTCAAACCGATAGTGGCTGCGTTCCATACACTGGCGTGAAAGCTAGCGCTCCTTTTGTGCGCATTGGAGGCAGAGGCATGAAATGAGAGCCAACAGAGAAGAAAGGCTAGAGAGAACGTCGAGCGAAAAGGCATCGTGGTCGGGACGAGGGCGGGTCACTTCGTACGGAGTATTTATTCAAACCCAGAGCGAGACGATGAATTTTCCGCTCGCATGGGCTTGAGGCAGTCTCCCCTGAACACCTGCGCCACACCCCACGATGACCGAGAGGCCCGGAGCTAAGGATGTGTTCACGGCTCTAAGCAAGGCGAATAGGGAGACGAAAACCGATGCGCCGCACAAGCAGTTCAGAGCCGATGCAAAACCCGCTCAGGAGTCTTGGCAACACTCCATGGGATGGACCTGCGAACGCTGAAGCAAAAGGGGTAAGAAACTTTAACATTTGAGTTTTCCGCGTTGGGACCGGCTGGACCCCTTTTGCACGAAAAGATTCGCGGATGCACTCACCTCGCGATGATGATGCTGCGCCGATCCTTTTGCACCATGGGGAAACGTCGATTCTAACCTGAGAGTCGTCATAGGTTTGAGGTGAGCATCGCTGTGAGGAATAGACGCAGAAACTGCAAGCTAATTTCACAAGATTGAGATTGAACAACGCTCACCTTTCGCTACCGGGTTTCGAGCCTTCGTGTTGTAAGCCAGCTGCCAGTGCGTCGGAGGAGCATGAACTTTGCTGGCCCGTCATAACGGAGACACGCCCATATCCGGGGATGCACACTCCTCCAAAAGGATCCCATGAAATATCCCCCCAAGCAGAAATAACGCCGGCGGAGAACTGACGAAGTCGCCACGTGACAGCGCGGCTACACCTGGGCCAGTGGGCCCAGGCTGGGCCTCAGATATCCACGTGGAGGATGAGGACGCCCACGTGTAAAGTGCCGCTGGCAGCCAACGAGGATTTGAATGCCATCCTCATGACTGGGTCGCCTCTGGAGTCTGAGCCTCCGTACTATCAATATGCCTCGCCACACAAGGAAGTCTGGGCAGTTTTCGAAAAAAAGGATACGAGGGTCGCTGTGATTGTCTCGCCCCATCCGACGCTCAACAGTACAACATATGCAGGGCGGGTATCGATACATCCGAAATAATAACCTAGACTCACAGCAAAACAATACAAAGCAAAACAAATCATCGTACACACAACAACGCTCTCTCGGAGGCCGTCATCGACCAGCTAAGGTCTTCGCACGGAGCCGCGCGGAGGCACGCACCGGCGCAGCGAGGTCGCGCACAACCTTCGGCTCCACCGTGACCTTGACGTCGACGTCCGTCATGGGCGTCCCGACACGCGTCGACGACCCCGAGAACGGCGTGCCCACGGCGGTGCTCTCGCGGGACGCGCCAGTGGTCGTCGTATCGCTGGCCGGAGACGTAGACAGCAGTTGCGGTGGGGAAGGAAGAACCTCGCCCAGGAGCTCACGCAGCGCCGGAAGAGGAGGAGACGAGGGGGGCGCAGACCGCGCTGGGATGCGAATGATGCACGGGGCGAAGGCGGAGGCGGAGGAGGCGGAGGAAAGGGACGGCGCAGATGGAAGCGGTGGCTCGGGCGGTACGTCTCCGTCCCCAGACGATGTGCGCGGTTTCCGGGGTGCTCGGGGCTTCCTCCCGCCTGTGGGTTTCCTGGGGCGCGAGAGCCTCGAGCGGGACTTCTTCGCGCTTGCGGCGACCTGGGGCTCCTGAGCTTGATTCTCGGATTCAACCTCCGGTTCCGCGGTGGCGGCTGGCTCGGTGACGACCGTGTCCTCCGGCTCGACATCGACTGGTGCGGATCCAGCATCTGGTTCCGCGGAGTCGACGATCATCTCCTCCGCCTCGTCATCGTCATCGTCATCAACCGGCTCCACTTGCGTGCCCTTGCGCGTCGATATTCTCGCCGACTGGCGTGTCGGCACGACGTTCTGCGACTCCTTCGTCCGCATCCGCTTGGTGGGCGTGGCCGGGCCGTCCTCCGCTGCGGTGCGCTTCCCGTTCGCGTTCTTCGCCGTTGCGTCGCCGTCGGCGGTATCGCTGGCCCCATCGCTCGGGGCCGGGCTCTTCTTCGGGTTTTGGTGGGGCACGAACCCGCCATGCCAGACGCGGAGGACTCTGACGGCCGTCTCCGCGTCCACCCACGCGACGTCCTTGGGGACCGTGATCACCCTCGGGTCAGCACCTGCAAAGTAACGCGAAATTCACGTCGGCCGCCGCGCTCCATCGAACGCGAAAGGGACAAGGAACAGGAACACTCACGGACGACCCCATGAACCACAGCAGCAGTCTCCTCCACTACGTTGACGGCCCAGAACGCCCAGTGCGCCGGGTCCGTCCAGAAGTTGTATACGGAGAGCGCAGCGAGCGCGAAGACGGCCGCGGCGAGGCGGTCGGTGACCCCGGGCCCGAGCGCGTCGTGCACATCCGCGACGCGCGCGCCCCCGCCGCGCATGCAGCGCCAACGCGTCACGCGCGGGTGCTTGTGCTGCCCGTGCCAGTGTTCGACCGCCGCCTCGACCTCCGCTGCCTCCCGCTCCCGCTCCTGTTCCTCCTCCTTCGCTTTCTCTGCCGCGGTCTTCGCTTTGGCCTTCCGCTTGGCGTTGTTCTTGTTCTTGCCCCGACGCTTTGCGGTGGCCGCTTGGGCGGCGAGGACGGCCGCGGCGCGGGTGCGGGCGGCGACGGTGGCCTCGAGGAGCGCGAACTTGCGGGTGGTGTGGGCGAGGAATTGGTGCACGAGCGGGTGCGTGGTGGAGAGCGTGCCGTCGTCCATGAGCCCTGGGGCTACTTCGTGCGCGCTGTGGAGGGGGTATGCGTCGTAGGACCGGCCTGTGCGTGCGCGGGCCGTGGATGTGGATGTGGATGTGGATGTGGATGTGGATGTGGTGGAGCTGGGTCCGGACATTGCGGGGTGGCTGGTATGCGTGGATGTGATTGCAGTGTGGGGTATAGGACGAGGGGGTATCGGGGCAGCTCGCAGGTGCGATTCAGGGTATGTATACGTGGGGAGCGAGGTCGTGGTTGGGGGGAAGCAGGTGTGGATAGACTGGATATCCTGGTCGCACTCCCTTATAGCAGGAGGCGCGCGCTTGGGATGGGCAAAGCGGGGACGCGTCGGTGCTCGTGACCGCGGCGCGACGGCGCTTCTTCCTTTGTCGGCGAGGTGGACGGCGCTGCGGCTGCCGCTTTGTGGAAGAGGGCGGGGCCGGGGGGCGGATTAAGTCGGGGCCTGCCTTAAGATTACGGTTACGATTACGGTGGGTGCGCGAGCCGGACCTGCGGCTGAACGGTATCTGGAGCAGTGGGAGAGAGGGGGGAGGGTGGGCAGCAGCCGGGAGTTCGTGCTTGGAGGATGGCCATGCTATATACGAAGGAGGCGAGGGTGAAAGACAATTGAATGATGAAGGAGACGAGACGCCCGACGTTTGTGGCAGGATTTGAGGTCGGGATCGGATAAGCAGTGGCAGCAGAGACAAGACGATGCATCCTGAGCTCGGCCTTTGCGTCATCCCCAGAGCCCATCGAGTGGCGCGCCAGGCACGGGTGGCACCTGCTTTATACCTTTGGTGTTTTTGTTCTCGGAGCAATGCCACAGCCACTCGTTAGCACTACTTATGCATAGATTATCAGTTGAAAGACAATCGATACTCACGTACGCAGGTGCTCGAGCACCTCGGCCTCTGCGTGCACATCATTGCACTTTTCGCGGCACCGACTCTCCAACTGCAGAAAACGATGCACACCATATGTCGAGGAGTGATATACACACTGACGCTGCTTTAAATTCACTAATGGGACCCTGCTATGGTTTCGATGACCATGTTCGAGAGGTTGGGGCGCTCCTACATAACTTGTAAAAACACCAGTGTACAACGTTCTCATCCCACCGTTGCAGCTCGGCGAGTCTTGGCATGAGTATCGCGCGATTTCTCAGAGACGGCAGAGATCAGAAATTTAGCTTCGCGCTGAGTGGTGTTCCTCAGGAAGTAGGTGGAGGTGCTAGGTTTCAAACGAGTGTGCTTCCGTTTGTCCTGGCGGGATGTGTGTTCGTTCAATGCTACTCGAAGGCTATGACGGAAGTAGATCAAACTACAACTACGTACCTCAGAATCAGACTCCGGGACGTAGTCGCTGTCTCCGTCGCCATTGTCGCCTTCGGACAAGGAAGAAAATCCATCTTCCGAGTTGTACTCTGCATCGTCTTCGAAACGGTCTTCGGACATATCTACGTCCGCATCTCTTTCGCCGAGAGGACACAACTGATCATTTGGCGTACTACTAGCACGCCCGGTGACTGCTGTGTGTGGGCCACTGTTCATGGGAAGTTGGACGGCTTTGTTATCTTTACGGGAGCTGTGGCGAGGACTGATACGGCTTGCTGAAGTGCAGATTTCAACACGAGAAGAACAGCTCGATTTCTGTGTCCTGGATAGAATGGACTGCTCACGACGGCCCTGTACTGTGTGACGTCCAGGCTGCGATATCATGCCAAATGTCCTAGGCTGTCCCCGATGAGGACGGCGAGCTGAGCGGGGGGGATGCGGTTGCATAACTTTAACTTTGGTCTCTATCCAAAAGTTAGTGAACATGAATGGTATGGGATGACTCGGAACTTACTCATATTGAAGCGAGAAACTGATATTCGCTACTGGATCTTTGGGTCTGGGAGTGGAGGAGCGCATATATATGCGATCCACCCAATATCTATTTAGGTAAGACAAAAGGAAAAGAAGAAGAAGGCAAGAGGCACATTAAGTGTTAGCATGACAGACTTTTTTCATGCAAGTGGGAGGTGCTGAAACGACGACGTACGTTTCATGAATCATTAATCATCATCCTTGCGTGGAAACACAATAACTCAAGACGGCACATACGACAGGAAGAATATCTCCATTTTTCCACAGGATTCCTTGTTGCCTCAGCATCTAAGAAGGTGTTTGTCTGGCCAGCCGTAGCCGTACAGGATTCGAGCATTTGAAGCTGAGCGAAAATTCGAGCTGGACGTTGCGAAGTTGGCGCTGGACGGACCGGATAATTCCGCGGCGGGGGAATGACAAATGAAGGCACCCCTCCCGACTTCATCCACATCGCAACGGCGGTCGTGCTCGCTGTTCTCCATCTCGTCGACCACGACAACAATATCCAGCCAGATGTCAAAACATACACTTTCACCAGCACCCCTGCCCGCCCCAAAGCGCCTTCACACCCTCCGAGCTGAGCGCACACCGCAGGACCTCCAATCCCGGACTACATTCGACTCCCTGCTCTTCGACGAACTGATCCTCGTCATTTTCTCCTACCTATCCTATGCCGACCTATGCACCATCCAATCCATAAACCGGAACTGGTCGCGTCTGTCGCTCGACAACCAGGTACATTCATATGATCCACGAGTATCGTCGGACACTGGACATTGAACGTTTCACCTTGCGAACGCAGCTGTGGAAGTCTCTGTATATCAGCGAATACGGCCGATTGCGCCTGCGAGGTGCTAGGGGCTTCATAGGCAGAGGAGATGGGAGGGAGGTCAAGCCTTTGCCTGGGAGAGCGAAGCTGGAGGACCTGAGGGATTGGAAATGGATGTTCCGTATCAGCTCGAATTGGCGAACAGGTGAGTGCCCGGCGCATTTCTTGCGACAAGTTTGGTGCAGCCAACCGTCTGGTCGGGTTACCCGACGTTATCATCTTCCTGTACCCGCACGGGTAAACACTTTGCATGGATACTGGGCAAGATTCAATTCCTTGCCTTGCGCATCGCGATGCGTCCGCGACGTGCATGCACCGTACTTGAGGAGGATATGCTTGATCCGTGTTCATGATTTCGGAGCGAAGTAGGAGAACTAACTTTTGCCACAATAGGTCGTTGCTCAGTTGAGCAATTTGACATTGGGCCTTCGTCAAATTTGGATTCCCCTGTAAATGGGGTCGACGAGACGCATCTTCTCCTCGCCGGTAACATCATCATCGCCGCTTCATCATCGCCTTGCCCCATTCCGTTCCTGCTCCTCTCTTCTCCTGCGCATACACCACACACGCTGCTATGTCCGTCGAGCCGATCAAGCACTGCTCATATTACCGCTCTCGCGTTGGACCAATCGCCACCTTCTGGACATCACGGACGACTCGCATATTTTCTGTCGACGGGCGAGTTCGCCCTGTTTTCCATAGACCACCAATCACCCTCTTCCTCCACACGGATGTTCACGTATCTCCCGTCAGGACGGAGTCCACGGACGGCGCCTATCGTTCAAGCTGTCTACCACCACCCCCTTCTCGTGACGCTCTCCCAGTCTTTCCACCTGTCCCTCTACGACATCGGAGCAGACTCTGTCACTCATACACAGACGCTCTCGTCATTCACATCCTACCCTCCCAGTTCACTAGTGCTATCCACCCCTTCCCCTACAACCTATAAGCTCGTCCTTGCGTATGCGATCCCAGTGTATCCAGCTCATTGGACCGTAGGCGCTACAGAGCTCATCATCTCAAGCACAGAGGCGGATCGCATGGTGGTTACTAACTCGCGCACGACACGTGCGTTCGACATACCTCCAGGCTGGGTCGATGAGAACAAGATGCGCGTGGTGCGCGAACAGTGGGACCGGAAGGTTGCATGTGTCGCCGACACGCAGACGGACGGCAAATGGGTCGTCCTCGCCCCAGGGCAGAACCTCCCCCTCCTCGACGCCGATACACTCAGTGTAGCCCCTCCTCATTCCTCCTCATCGACCTCGTCCAGCGCGTCCTCCTCACCAACTTCGTCCCCTACGCCACCTGGTACGTACGTGTCGTCGGGCATGCACAGCGCGTCGGGGCTCCAGCTATACAGGTTGCACCTCCCTGCTTCGCCGTCGAGCTTCTCGCTACCCAGGCTCACATTTGTGCGCACGCTCCACGGCCAGCTTGGGCCCGTATCGACTCTTGCGCTCTCAGATGGGCGCTGCGTCAGCCTAGGCGTTAACGGCAGCATCTGGGTGTGGGACCTCGAGGCGGACACAGGAACCGAGGTCAGCGCTGGGGTCTGCGAGGCGGAGTCGTGGGAGGGCGTGCGGCTGCGGTTGGCGAGCGGTACGAGAGGTGCCGTCGCCTTTGACGACAGACGGATCGTCAGCGCGTGCGGGGCCGGGGTGGAGATTCGGCGGTTCGACATTTGAAGACGGCGTTGGTTTATGTGGTATTATCATATTTTTATTTTGCGATGTAGTTCTATCTGAGCTGGGTTGCTGTATTCTAGACATAGACACGTTGCTCTGTCCTCTAAGCGCGTGAATGCCGGCCCATTCGATGGGAGGTATCATGTAGCCCAAAGAAGGTGAAGATGGGAAGAGAGGCAATGCATAGCCTGCACTGCCTTGCCTACTTCTCGCCACGGCGCTGCTTGCTGCAGGTTGTACAGCGGTACGTCTATTGGGTCGAGCTTCCATGGTGGGAACCAACGGAACTATTTTTCTCGTGTATGTAAGGTACATGTATGTCTTCTACGTACTTCAGATGAATATGGAGTACGTTACTGACGACATGTCAGGTTCTGCGTATCTTCCTCTGAGCGCTCATCACTTCGTCATGTCTTCCATGTCAAGACCAGTGCTGCCTGTCAAGCCTGCAAACTTTCCCATCGTGTTATTCTATAAAGCGAGGGAAAGCGGCTACCTATAAGTAAGCCCCAGGAGACTCCGACTTGGAGCCGGGTTACTTCGACCTGAGATCCATCGTCGCAACCTCGAAACGTCATGCCGCTGCGTTCACAAGCCAGAGTACGTTTCCCTTGTGCATCATGTTTCGTTTTATAGCTGATTATATTCGATGGTGTCGTGCTGCACAGCCTTCATGGAATCCAGCTGTGACTAACTGGATCTCAACGGCAGAGCAGCGAGAGGATGCATCTAAGTTCTGTGCCAGCGCTATCGAGCGCCACTACGAAGAACGACTGAAGAGATGGAACGCCGAACTCGATATATTACTGGTCTTCGTACGTGGTTGTCTTCTGCCCTTGCCCCAATTTGCTTACGCGTTCTTTATACATCTGTTATAGGCCGATCTGTTTTCCACTGCGCTGACAGCATTCATCGTGCATTCGTATCCTCTTTTGCAACCTGACAACACGGATACGATGGCGATTGCTTTAGCCCAGATCTCGAGTCAGCTACATGGATTTTCGGTTTCACAGGGATTCGTCAACTCGACCCAACGCACGGTCTTTTCAGCATAGAACGCGTCGTTCACTGCCCCCGGATATGCAATTTGGGGCAATGGCCTTTGGTTCTCGTCCTTGATCCGCACCCTGTCCGCATCCTCCATCGCCGTCCTAGTGAAGCAATGGCTTCACCAGTACAGTCAGAGCTTGTCCGGAACATCCTCAGACGTTGCGCGCCTCAGACAATACTGCTACGACAGCTTGCACAAGTGGCAGGTACCGGAGACCATCGCCGTACTTCCCATCCTTCTGCAGCTCGCGCTCGCGCTCTTCCTTGTAGGCCTAATCGTCCTTCTATGGCAGCTGCATCCGTCCGTTGCCATCTCGGCTACCATCCTCAGTGGCCGTCTAATCGTGTTCGCCTCTGCAACGACGCTGCTCCCCATATTCTACACCGATTGTTGTTACCAGTCTCCGCAAGCGCTCGTGTTCTTCCTTGTCGCGCAGGTGCTCGCGCACTGCGTGTCCAGCGCAATGCACATCGTCGAGCAGCGGGCGCAAGAGGCGGCGCTGGAGGTGTCGTCCTGGACGTCGCGGAAGTACATCGCCCTTGCCCGGACTCGCGACGCCGCACGCTGGGCGCTGCGACGCCTCGGCGCAGTCGGCACGTTCAGCAGCTGGCACGCGCGCGAGGAACCAGACGCAGAGGCACGGCACGACGAGCTCGAGCAGTCGCTCGCGCTCACGGCCTACTACATCTCCCTCGACACCTCGATGCTCAACACGACTATGACCCCATGTCTGTCGGGCACGGACGAGCTCTCCGCACGAATGTCGATCCGGTACGACAACTTGCTGCGCGATGTCACCGCGCGGCTCCCCAGCCGCGATGGGAGGCTGTGGCGGCCCCTGATGCCGTTTATCCTGGTCGTGCTTTCGCTCATCACGAGGAAGCCGAGCAAGGGACTCGTCAGGAAGGTGCTCCTGGCGATGCCGCGGAGTGAGCGCCAGTCTGCGGCGAAGACGAAGCTGGGGACGCTCTACCTCCTTGAGATGTCGCAGCTGGTCTCGCGCCGTATCTCGACGCGCGAGGCGTTCCTGAACTTATTGGTATATCTGCAGGACGCGCGCATCGACACCGAGCGTAGCATTGCCCCTGCAATGGCCGTACTCCCCGATGGTGAGGGAGAGGAACTCAGCTTGCATGCATTTACGTTGCCGACTATGTCTTGATTGAATACAGTCGAGGCGGTGTTCCCGAGAAAGCACGACGACCTGGAAGCCCTCGTCGACCTGGATAAGTTCGAGTCCGTCAGCCACTACCTCACTGGCATAGAATACATTATCAAATACCTCCTTCGCCATCGGACTAAGCTGGAGCGGGACGGTTCTCCCGTCCCAAACCGCATCGAGGCCATCCTCGTGGAAGACGCAGAAATCCCGGCAGGGCGTCGTCTTATGGACCTTGAGGTACTCCCAGCTACCGCCGTTAATCAGACAGATGACTGTCAAGAAACAGATCCCTGACACCTTAGGAGAGGGCTTGTTACATGCCCTGAAGGAGGCTATTGTCGTGTTTGAAAGGGGATATCTGGGACAGAGCTCGGCGGTCGAACAGGTGGCCACACGAGGCGCACGTTTCGCGCTGTCTCTGATCAAAGGTACGCTGGAGGATGTCGAACCTGCACAACGTGCCACCGCTGAAGGGAATACGACTTCACCGAGCGGACATTGTAAGTCTGCAGTCGCAGTATGGGTAGTTCAGCACCGTTGACCTTCCTTGTACAGCAACTCCATCGGAAACACAGGACTCTACTCTCGTCGAAGCTTCCGGAAGCCTTGCTATGAAGGGCAACTTAATGATCAAAGGCTCTCGAGAAGCTTCAGGAGTGCAGTTCTCTATACCGGAAATCCATATCACGCCTGCAAGTATTGACTCCTCGTGCGATGACGACCACGTCGAGTCAGCGACGCCTTCGTTGGACTCTCTACTGGACTTTATTGATCCAGGTCAGTTCACTCATCTCCCTCGTCCATGTTCCCCCCGCATGTCTAAAATCTACTACAGATTTTTCCTTCATGGACGAAGAGCCCTTCCCTGTGGACCACGCCGAAGGTGATGTGCAGGATATGCCTCTCCCCGACCCCGAGATTCTGCGATGGCGTACTGGTGCAACCACCGGGTCCGACAGGAGAAAGCGAAGCGATAGTACTGGCAGTTTAACCGCGACAAGCCAGCACATTATTCGGGTCCGTGCGGCTAGTGAGTAGAAAGACTGATCATTTTGAAGGTCGAGCTGACGTCTCCTGTCACATAGGTCGCAGGCTTGCGTTACCGGCACGCAAACCGCCGCCGCAGAAAACCCCTCCAATGGCCCCTCGGCCTCCGGGAAGCAATCCCGGTACGGAGATGGTCCTAGTAGAACAGTGGCAACATTCCTTCGCTGAGGGATGGCTGGGCATGCATTGATGTCGGAGTGTCTGAGTCCTGACCCGACCATGACCAAAAAGCACAATTCCTCCGTAATAGTAGCGCAATTACATTTGGCTTATAGAAGAGCTGCCAGTTCCTCAAATGAGCCAACAACGACATCGACTTCTCCGCCCTCCGCCTTGCTCTTCACACTCTCCCTATCTTCCAAGTCTTCCGTGACCCTTGGTACGTATACTGTCTTCATTCCAGCATGCTTTGCGGCTGCCTGCAGGTCCCACAGATGGGCGGCGACCATGGCACACTTCTCTCCGGGGAGATTGAGATGGCGCAGCGCACCGAGGTACACATCCGCGTTTCTGTGGATTGGAGAAAAGCACATGAGGAGGATGACCGATATTTACATTTCTGACATGAATTCGACGTAAGTATACTCACGGTTTGCAAGTTTCGAAGAATTCGACTGAGAAAACTGCGTCCCACGGCAAGTCACCGTTCTTGGCCTTCATGCGCACCCTGTGAGTTACGATGGCACGTGCGGTACTCTTGCGACGTTGCTGCTTACCAAGTCGACCAGGAAACGGAGGTTTCCATTGGACAGCGCTACCACTATAGCCTTTTTCTTCAGTGCATACAGTCCCTTCGTGGCGTCCGGCCATCCTAGTCCAGATTAAATCGCAAACAACGAGCAACAATACGAGCAAACTAACCCTGGGCCTTGTGCCAAGACATGACGAGCTCGTGTCTCTTGGCGTCGTCCCAGTGACTCGCAAGGTGCATCCATCGAGGAGATTGGAGAACAGCGTCCAGGGTCTGTCGATGTATGACATCCATGTTGGTGGCCCCCGCTCCGCCTGCAGCAACGCGATAGCTGTGCACGCCATCGGATCTCATCCTCAGGTCAACTGCATAAGCTGTCTAAATCCTCACCTGTGTTCAAAGAATGCTGTCCGCCACTCATAGGCGAGGGCACTCCAGTCTACGGGCAGAGGGAGGATCAGCATCCAGTATGCATGCATCGGTTCAAGCTGGTGAACTTGTGTGTTCAAACCTTCGTTTACCCCTTCAGGCGCGGCGGCCGCTAGCTGCTTGGCGATGTTTCCATGCCAGTCAACCACCGTACCAAATACATCGAACACGTAGGCTTCAACGTCTTTCAAAGCTTCCGATGGGCCTGTCATGCTTGATGGTCAGAACGAGGAGAGGGGTGTACAAACAGTATTACCTGTGTCTCCTGAAGGGGGATATGTATAGAGTCCTGGGTAGGCTGAGTCATGACTGTTGGCATCTGCTCACGGGGTCGGGCGTTCCCTCGGCCAGCCTAAGGAATAGTGACGGTGGGCTGCTTTGCTGTTGAAACAAACTACTGATGCAGTTTTTGAGATACCAACGAATATATAATGGCCTTCAATATATTTTTCCGAGTTGCAGGCTTAGCGAAATGTGGTCAACGACGATGTGGCTGGAGTGCGAACAACAACTCATACCATAAACGGAACACTAAATAAGCGCCAATACAGTGGAGGACGTTGCGCTCGACGTTGACCTCCCTCATCCCTCCATCATGGCACCCTCTCGCGGGCCTGCGCCCACTCCTCGTACTCTCCATAAAACCCTCTCTAATCATAAAGGTCCTGTCCATGTCGCACGATATGCTAAGGGCACCGCCAAGTATGTACTTTCCGGTGGACAAGACCGCACAGTTCGGCTATGGAATCCGGACCTGGGCACCGAGATCAAATCCTATTCAGCGCACGGTTATGAAGTGCTTTCCATCACAGTGTGCGTACCTTCTTTATGCCTGCTGAAACCTCACGCATTAGGGCTCACGGTCACGTACGAATGGCAGGGCACACGACAACAGTCGGTTTGCTTCGTCTGGCGGCGACCGTCAGGTTTTCCTGTGGGACGTGATGACCGGTCAGACTATACGGAGGATATCAGGGCATATGGGCAAGATCTTTGCGGTGGAATTCAACGAGGATGCGACGGTGCTTGCTAGTGGTGAGTTTTCTTCTTTTCAAGGCGCGATGCGGGGGCCTAAGATGCTTAGAACCATTCGAGGTTCGTATGACTCTACCGTTAGGTTGTGGGACCTGAGGTATGTTTTCACGTTTCTGGACTCTAGTGATTTAGCACCCATCCTTGTCGCGCGTAGGTCGCAGAACCGTGCACCCATCCAGATGCTGGAAGATGCACGCGACGCGGTCCAAGCCCTCCACGTAGGCAGGTCGTACATCTGCACCGGGTCCGTGGACGGCCATGTCCGGACCTACGATTTGCGAATGGGAGAGCTCCGCAGTGACTTCATTGGTGGTACGTGCCTGCGTAGCATATGTGCGCTCGAGCAACCCTCCCGACCCGAGCCCCTGAGCCAGCTCCTGTGACCGCCGTTGTCCTCTCGCAAGACAACCAGACGTATCTCGCCACGACGCTCGATGCACATGCCCGCCTCATGGACATGTCTACGGGCAAGATGCTGAACGACTTCAAGGGCCACGCGAGCGCGTCGTACCGAATTCGGGCATGTTTCGGGCATGGAGAGGCGAGCGTTGTATGCGGCGACGAAGATGGGAAGGTGTGGGCGTGGGATCTCATAGATGTGCGTTTGTTTGTTTGCTCGCCTTTCCCGCTAAGGTGGACTGTTCAGCTGATGCATGAATCTGCGTGATTGTGTAAGGCGGCCCCGCTACAGCCCAACCCTCCCCCGAAGGTGCACGACAAGGTGATCACTTGGGTTGAACACCACCCCATGGAAGCTGGAGAGCTTATCACTTCGAGTGCGGATGGGACGGTGAAGGTGTGGCGGAGCCAGTCCTAATCAATTTCAATGTTTTTCGCAATAGGAGGACTATTGACGTAGAGATCCATGGCGTCATTATGCACGTCATGTTGTCCTCTTGACGCACTCAGTGTAATCCCGCGGGCCAGTGCGAATATATAGCAGCTCCTTGCTGGGTCTTCGCCCCCATCCTCTAACTCGCCCAAATGCTTTCCCTCGACTCCATCGTAGAACTTCCGTCCCACACCTCCGCCAGTGCTCATAAAGTGGGCGCCGAAGGACGCAGCGGTTTGGGGTGCTCGATGCCTTGTGTCGGTCTGGGAGTCTACCAGAACGATGATGCGAAGCCTGCCGTTCTTGCTGCGCTGAAGAGTGGATACAGGTACACAGATCTAGCATCCGCTGCTCTAGTTTTCAGCTGACTCCGAGGGATGTTCTAGGCACGTCGATACTGCCCGGATGTACCAAAACGAGAAACAGGTCTGCGAGGCTGTCAAAGAGAGCGGCGTCCCTCGCGAACAAATTTTCCTAAGTAATTGCTCATGCCGCTCAAGCGTCGCCCGACCTCAGCCTCATCATCGGTATGCAGCTTCGAAGGTAGACAGCAAGGAGCACGGCACCGAGCTGACCCCGAAGGCGATCGACGATTCGCTGAAAAACCTCGGTGGTGGTCTGTGCTCATATCCATCCCGTCCAGTGAGGCGAGGACGCTGACTGTATGCGGCATTCTTAGGGTATATCGACCTGATGCTTATCCATAGTCCGCTGTCTGGGAAAGGCAAGAGGTTGGAGGCGTGGCAGGCATTCATCGCAGCCAAGAACGAAGGGAAGGTGCATAACATCGGGGTCTCTAACTAGTAAGTTACGCACACTCGCCCTCGTCCGACACTGGCCGTTGACGGCTCTTTCAGCGGTGTAAAGCACATGGAGGAGATCAAAGAGGCGGGTCTTGAGCTGCCGGCGGTGAATCAGGTCGAGGTGTGTCTTGCGATCTGTCGCAGCCTTCGCGGACATGGCTGACGTTCGACGCTGTGCAGATCCATCCTTTCTGCCAGCAGAGGGAAATTGTCGACTACTGCAGGAAATATGGCATCGTCGTGGAAGCGTATTCGCCGCTCGTGCGGGGCAATTGGGATGACACCGTCGTGAATATCGGCAAGAAGGTACGATCGGTTTCTCGGTCTTCTACGTGTGCCGATGAGTCATGCTGGTGCATTGCATCGTCTAGTACAACAAGGACCCTGCGCAGACTCTCATCCGTTGGTCGCTACAACACAAGTGAGTGCCGTCGCCTCGTCACGATCATCACGTACCAAGGCAGCCAACCCATGCCGTGCATTGCTTGCAGCTTCGTCCCGCTCCCGAAATCCGCGAACCCGAAGCGCGTCGTCTCGAACGCGAATGTGTTCGACTTTGAGCTGAGCTCGCAAGACATGAGAACCCTGGACGGTCTCGACCGAGGGAAGGAGGGCGCCGTCGCTTGGAACCCGGTCAATGCGCCTTAAACGAAGACGTTGAGCCGCGCAGGCCGAGTGTGCTCTTAATAGACATACGCGACCAGACGTAAGAGCTACGTTCACGAATGGGGTAATGAATGAGACGATGTGTGCGTTGCATGCGCTATTACCGGCCGTGTTCGTCAGTCCGACGATGGATTCGCAGTCCTTGGTTCCCGATCGGACGACTTCGGATGTGGTTGCACACGAGCGACTGGCCCCTCCTCCATCAGCTCAGCGGTATGTCGCGTCTGCGAAGTTTCACTTGGGTTTGGCTTTGACTACTCAGGTGAGATCACGTACGTCCGACTTCTGGCCGTGAGACTTCTCTTCGACCGTGATGATCTCACAACTAACAACTTCGTCGCAGGGGTGTAAGGACACATAACAGCAGTGCGAAGGTGTTAATTCGGAAGGCACCGTCTGTCATGTCATCAAGAAGACCTGTGTGTCAGAAGTTAATCCTGTGGGTAACGCACCGACCAATATCGCATTACTTTGTCTATGACCGCACGCTGAACGATTTGGAAGAAGACATGTACCCCGAGGCTGTTTTGCAAACGTGGAACCCAATCTAGCGGTGTCTGATACTGACTACAGACCACATGACGTTCGAACGGCGCGAAGGATGGTTCGCGCCGAATCAACTTGACTCACTCCCCGCTGGCACTGGCAATCCGAACATCGCGCGTTGACCGCACATGCAACTCTAACCCAGTCCCTTCCTCTCTTCTCTTAAGTTTATAAAGTTTAATATTCACGGTATGCGTGAACACCATGACAAAGATGTCGCCATCTGTATCGGTTGTGCACCCACGAGTCTTGCACATCGCATCCTGTCGTCTGCAAAGTGAGTCAGCGGCGACTGAAGGGCCCGGTCGGGATTTGGACAGGATTAATATGCCTCTTGTGCTCCGCCTCTCTGCCGAGCGTTGACACTCAGCGGCGGGCGGGGTGGAAATATTGTGGTCGAGAAAATTTCGCTTTATAAGGCCTCCCCCCCCCCTCTCCCCCTTCTCGCAACCCCACACTGACCATTCCCGCTCAGTACTAAGTAGTGCTCACGCTCGTCTGAAACCCGGTGATCGACATGAGTTTGCCACAAGGCCCATTGTCGGTTGCGTCCACCGTCCGCCTTTCTTCTGGTGCGTTACACTGATTGCAGCCACACTGAGCCAGCCTGCCCGATCCATTGCTGACGTAACGGGCGCGCATAGGGTACGATATGCCCTTATTGGGGCTGGGAGTCTTTCAGAACTACGACTGCATCCCCGCATGCCTTGCGGCACTGAAGCACGGATACAGGTTAAGTGTCGTAGTAACCCATAACCTATCCCTGCTCGAGTCCTATGAACTGACGGCGCGGGGGGCGAAGGCACATAGATACCGCGAGGTACTATCAGAACGAGGATCAAGTCGGACAGGCCGTCCGACAGAGCGGCATTCCTCGAGAGGAGGTCTTCGTCAGTGAGTTCGCGCGTCTCCACGAACCTGTGTTCCAGTTTCCTGAGTGCTGACTGGAATACAAATACAGCGACGAAGGTCTACAATCAGGACCAGGGATACGACAACACAGCTCGTGCCGTAGATGACTCTTTGAAGAAGTTCGGATATGGCAAGCAGCTCACTCCCGCCCCGGAAAGACGTGCGAGCTGATTCGGGGGGTGGGGGGGGTATCTAGCGTACTTCGACCTGTACCTCATCCACAGCCCTCTCCCTGGGAAGGAGAAGCGCCTCCAGACCTGGCGCGCCCTCATCGACGCGAAAAAGGCAGGGAAAGTCAAGACTATCGGGGTGTCCAACTAGTAAGTGTCTAACATTGTCTTGAGCTCCGTGCTCCCCCCCCAAAAAAAAATACCGACGGCTGGCTGCAGTGGCGTGAAACACATCGAAGAGATCAGAGCTGCCGGCCTAGAACTACCAGCCGTGAACCAGGTCGAGGTAAGTAACTTGACCGATGCCGTACCGTCGCACTCAAACTGCAGGGCTCGTTCCCGACACCTCCATCCCCAGATCCACCCCTTCTGTCAGCAGAGACCCATCGCGAAGTATTGCAAAGAACAGGGGATCGTCGTGCAAGCTTACTCTCCACTGGTTCAAGGCCGCCTGGACGATTCTGTGCTCGTAAGGCTAGCGAAACAGGTAAGTACCTTTCAACGGTCCGACTCCCACTACTCCGGCTCGACTTATGTTACATACTTTTTGCAGTACAACAAGGACGCCGCCCAGATTGCGATTCGCTGGTCACTTCAGCACGGGTACGAGACTTGGAGTTCCGTTGCGCATCCGGACACTACAGAATCGGGGCTAACGACTTGCACGGCGCCTTGACAGCTTCGTGCCCCTCCCGAAGTCATCGCGGCCCGAACGAGTCCTGACGAACTCGCAAGTGTATGATTTCGAGTTGAGCGAGGAGGACATGGCGGCGCTGGACGCCTTGGACAGAGGCAAAGCCGGCGCGATCACCTGGAACCCCGTCGATGCGCCTTGAATGTTGAACGCAGGCAAGGGGATGTGCTCGATCATTTCGGTCAAGTGCCTTCGCTGTCCGACCGATCATTCCAACGCACTCCCGGACAGCCTCGTAAGGAAGGAATAAGTATCATATAAATGGTCTTCTCGGATTCTTCTACACATGGCTGTCGGACCTCGCACTTATTAGCATTATGTAGCTTGCGCCCCTGCATAACGATGGGCATCCAATATTTCGGCAAGTGGGCAAGCACTAGTCATCTCCGCAACTGACAACGCCAAGCTCACGCGTCGCGCATCGCAGTCGGACAGGCTGCCACAAAAAGCGTTGAGTTTGCGCTTAAGGAGACTCTGACGAAGTCGTGCTCGTAGATGACAAAGCTACAGACGAAGGGAAACGACAGGCATAGTTTAGAGGTTACTATTAGAATGCTTCCGGCGCCTCAAGGCTTCCTGATGATACTGCAAAAACAAAGTCAGTACTTGTCAGCGCATCAAAAGCACAGAACGCTCACCTCGAACAGCGCAGGGGGCAAACATTGGCTCTGCCTGGCCTGCGTATAGCGTCAACGACTCACGGGGTCGGTGCGAGCAGCGCGATGGTAGCGCAAGCCGACGAGCAGGTACCCAGGGCGGCGTTGCACGCGAGGATCGCGGCGGGCGCCCCTAAGCCGGCCGTGACCGTCCCGAAGGTGAAGCCCGCCCCGGCGTAGCACGCGACGGCCACCGCGTTGCACCCTAGTTCGGTGACACCGAGAGTAAGCGACTGTGAAGTCATGCGGTGTCCGCCAACGCGACTATATGCGCTTATTGGATGGGGGAAACGCACCGGTCTGGCAGATGCCGTAGGCGATGGGGCCTGCGCTGGCCACCTGGGAGAGGGAGAGCGCGGCGAGGGCGGCGGCAGAGAGCTTGAACTTGAGCTGCATGGTACTGGTGCGCGGGGGTGGGTGTGGGAATGGGAATGGGAGTGGGGGTGGATGTGGGTTGGGATGAATGAGACTTGTCGCGCAGTGGGGCCCCCTGCAGGGTTCGAGACGGTTCTGATATAAGTAGTCCTTGCGTCCTCGGCACGCACCCTTTCACGATCATAGTTTGATTGTCCCTCTCTAGATGGACTTGTCCTTTCCAGATGGAGGATCCGAGAAGGGGGATGGAGCGGTTCGTGCCCACAGAAGCATGGAGCCAAGGACGGACGGCCGATCGAAGTTGCGCGAAGATATATATATATATACCTTTGGGGGTAATGTGCCGCCAGTCTCGTCAGCGGACAATCCAGCGGCAGGCAGGGCCCATGAGTTGAGCTCCCAGTCGAGGCCGAATATGGGGCAGTTGGTACCATCATGATGGCTAGCGGTCAGAGCCTGAGGAACAGTAAGCAGAGCAAGTGGCGATCAATAAAGCTCGAAGGTGGCACAGAACTGCGTCTGACTCCCTGACCACTCATGATCAGGCTCGTGAAGTGTGGCACATATCGCCATCCAATGGGGCCCCTGCCGCAGCATAGTCTCGTCAGATCCGAGTTCCTTTTCCCTCAAGTTGTGACGTCGGATCCTCCGGTGCTTGACGGGAAGCGAATCCGGCATTCCGGCCAGAGTTGGTTATGATAACGCTCGGGATAACGTTGGAGAAATATAGATGGACATACCTTGTCTCCATGAAGGGAGCTGGAACCGCGGAGCACGAGTGCCAGGTGGAGGTCTTCATGAAAGGAACATGATGAGCTGAATGAAAATGTTAAAGTCCTGGATGACAAGGATGTGATCCGGCGCACAATCGGAAAGTGAGGTTTGGTGATGAAATACAGTGCTTGGTTCTAATGGATAGCGCCGGCGGAACTCTATGAACTTGGAGGTCTGCAGCTCATCGAGAGGAGGGGTCGATATCTACGACAAAGTTGACGTTCTATATCAGTTAACGACCTCAACCTTGACTAGGTGGTTTAGCGGGCTTTGGCGGTGCGTCCTCCACCCTCGGAAATCCACTGCGCCAACTCCACCGCACAACTCTCGGATGTCTGCGACCTCCTAGTAGTCATGAACATTGTAAGGGAAGTGGGCTGCAAATGTACTGGTCAAGGGTCTGCATCTCAGCGCAATCTACGTATTGCTAATAAGTTGAACAGACATCGGGGGCTTCAGAGGACCGAGTCCACATCTTGCAAATTCGGCCACGCATTCCTCCAGATCTTCCTGCAAAGATGGGCAGTTCACGCATGGTTAGTGGGTAATCGTTGGCACTATCGTGGGTTACGTCTTCCAGAGCCCGAGCCTCCCGATTCCCGTCCATCCGCAAGTTGGCAACATGTGATGTGGGGTAAGTACATCCCACTCAGAATGATCAGCTATCCCACTTACCCGGGCCTATCTCACAATCTCTGCCAACATGTTTTGGGACTCTGGGAGGCGGCTAGATTTAAGTCCTGCTTGTAGCGTTTGTCAGCTCTCGGAGTGGACCATGCAGTGCACCCCAGTTCAATGCAGTGGCGTCGTCATGAAGATACCACTTCAAGTTGCAATGCACACTTCACCTACTCGACCTTCGCAAGCCGAAGGAAGGCTGCCAGTCAAATCAGTTGAGCTGGAACATTGGATATTCGGTGTTTGGGACTTGGGGGGAATGGACATTCCTGGAGACCGCACAACCAAGATTCCCGGCTGCATCCGAGTGGCTGAGATCGACGACCGCCTTGCAGCGCCAGTGCAGCGCCCGGGCCTTGCTCGTTGACTGCCACATGGACTTCCACCGCATGCGCTCTCTTCCCTGTCTCACCCCGATCCGCGCCACATCCACGAAGGCTCATTTTGCAATCGGAAGGCAGTTGCGACTGTGCCATGAACATATGAACATCTGAGTCCATCCCGGAGTCCACTGATACGTAGCCGCAGAGGGCGCCTGAGGGTATCTAGCGACGATCAACTGGCGGAGACTTCCTAAGGCGAAGGCGGGGGGGTCGAGCATAGGGTATGACAGGGTAGGATGTACCAGCTCAAAGCTGGGGATGCTCTACCAAGGCATCCGTCTATATATATGTTGTAAAGGTTATGATCATGGTACCTACAAGTGAGTGCAAGAATCACGTCAGTGTAGGGTATTCGTAAGCATCAGCCTGGTCAACACCGGGTGTGACAGATTCGTAAGATGATTAGTAAGTGAATGTGTTGGAATGTGGGCAGCTCAGGGCAAGCCTCGCATGACGTGTGCACAGGCGAGCAGGTGATGGGAGGAGGAGAAGGCGGTGGACATTGGGTAGGCACCACAGACAGAGGGCGTGACAGCGGGATCCCATCGCGCCATCGGCTATTGGACTCGTGCCCCAAGCTGAACAGCATGTTACAGCCCATACTACATTCATTTATATTGTTTCTTGCTGCTACTTATACCATGGACTCGTATCCACTCACCTTAGTCCCACATACCACGTACTGAGGTGAGCCCCCACATATCCGTAGCCTTTCCTTACTCTTGCTGACCTGTATCGTAGTGTCTTGACCTTTCTATAGGTACCTGCACAATATATTAGTCCCGCATACTGCGTACTGAGTGTCTTGACCTTTCTATAGGTTATGAGCCCTGCCTTCTAGGCAGACTCGAAAGTCCTCAACACCTCACTCATTACTCCAAACTCCAACCCTCGTTATCTACAATGTCTGTGAAGCTCGGCGACGACTACGTGCATGTACCAAAGCTCAACACCAGCAGCACGAACTGGGTCCTGTACAAGGAACGGCTCGTATGGGCTGCCAATGCGAAGGGGTTGGCTGGGCATCTTGATGGTATGTCCGTCAAACCTGTTGCACTGCACGGAGCAGGGGGGAACGCCATGGCTTTGGTGGGTGGACCAGTTGCAGGAGCAGCTGGTGCCCCCACCGATGCTGGAGAGGGGGCAGATGCCATTGCCGATGACAAGGACGTCGAAGGTGGCGGGACAGAGGCTGCAGCCCTTGTTGGTGGTAACCCGGGCCCCAGTGCAGCACTGGACCCTGCGCAGGAAATGTACTAGCAGGAGCTGGTCACCTGGAAGAAGAACAAGGCCATCGTGAAGCAGCTCATCACAAGCACAATACCCGATTCACTGTTCATGAAGATCCACGCAAAGGGGTCTGCACACGAGATCTGGCAGGTGCTCACCTTGGAGTTCGAACATCGTTCCCACATGGTTTCACTTGACCTACGTTGGAAGCTCCAGGAGCAGCACTGTGGGGATAAGGCAGACGTTAGATCACACTTTGCCAAGCTAAGGACTATGTATGAGGACTTAGCTGCGATGGGCCACACCCCCGATGATGACAACTTCTACGCCATCATTCTTGGATCCATGCTGACTTCTTTCGAAACCTACATTTCCTCCCTCACTGCTACATCGACTGTTACTGGGCACATCTTGAGCCCGGAAATGTTGATGAATGCCCTCACCGATGAGTACAATCACCGTGCCTTGCATGCCAAGCCTGGACGCTCGGGCGGTGATGCTGGTGATGTCACATTGTCAGCAAGCGACAAGGGGAAGGGGAAATCGAAGAAGAACATCAAATGCTTCAACTGCAAGAAGCGTAGGCACTACAAATCAGAGTGCTGGGCACCTGGAGGCAGGAAGGAGGGCCAAGGCCCAAAGGACAAGTCAAAGCTGAAGGACTCGGCTGCGACTGCGTCAGAGAAGGGGAAGGAGAAGGACGTCGCATGGCTTGTCTTCGCTATGCTCGACAACGACAACAACTCCATCCCAGATCTCCAATCAGTCTCTGACTCATCGTTGGAGGCCAGCAACATCCCTGACCTCGACTTGGTCTCGGACTGCTTATCCAAGGCCAATTACAATGCAGAAGACGGTGAAGAACCTGCTGACTTCACTGGCCACCTTGGCGCGATGCTCGCACATGAACCCTCCGAGGATGTCGAAACTCTTGTCTTCGACTCTGGAGCAACCCGCCACATGTCCCCACATCTCCACCGCTTCATAAACTACATGCCAATCTGCCTGAAAGAAGTCCAAGCTGCCCGAAAGAAGTCCAAGCCACCGACAAGCACACATTCCGTGGCCTCAGGTGTGGGGACATGTACTCTACTGTCCCCAACGGTGACTCCTCCACTCGCATCCTCCTTCACAATGTCCTGTACATGCCAAGCCTAGGCGTGACTCTCATCTCCATCAGCTGCATTACCGCCTCGGGTTTGTCTGTCTCATTCAATACCAATGGGTGCAATGTCTTTAGCCCCAGTGGCGAGCACGTCGCAATGATTCCACTCGAGGGCAGGCTCTACTGGGCTACCATGCCTGGCGGAGAGACTGCTATGTCCACGGTTGAGGGGGAGAGCACAGGCGAGGGGGGGAGTGCAGAGGTGAAATGAGCGGTTACGCTGGAGGAACTCCATGCTATGTACGGCCATGTAGCATACAGCACAATCATCGACATGGTCAAGAAGGGGCTCATCGAGGAGATCATGCTGATTCCTGGCAGCCCACCGCCAGTCTGCGATGCATGCGAGAAGGGGAAGATGATGTGCAAACCTATTGCCAAGGAGCATGTGTGACCCCAAGCAACAGAAATCAGTGCCGAGGTTTACTCTGACCTCTGGGGCCCTGCACCGACTGAAACTCTTGGTCACCACTGCTATAAATTGCTGTTCATTGATGACTGCAGCCGCTACACCATGTCCTACCTCCAGTGTGCAAAGGACGATACGTTCACCTCATACAAGAAGTGCGAGGCCTTCTATTGCACTCAGAAGGGTGCCCAGATCAAGTGCCTCTACACGGACTGTGGTGGCAAGTACCTCTCTCAGGAGTTTTCTGACTACCTACATGCAAGCTCACCATGCACGACACCCCCGAGTACAATGGTGTGAGTGAGTGATCAAACCACATGATCTTCGAGAAGACACGCACCATGCTCCGGGACAGTGGGCTCCCCAACAAGCTCTGGGGGGAGGCAGCCAACTATGCGGTCTATGTCAAGAACCGCACACTGACACGTTCGCTTGACAGCAAGACGCCATACGAGGCGTTCTGGGGCAGGAAGCCCAATGTGTCGCATCTCCACCCTTGGGGCTGTGAGGTTTGAGTCCACTCGCCTGGTGGCTTGAAACTCTCAGACCGCGCGACAATTGGACGATGGGTGGGCTGGGATGAGGACTCCAATGGTCACCGCATCTACTGGCCGACCCACGGTACAGTCATAGTCGAGCGCAGGGTGCGTTTCAACGAGCCGAGTGACATTGAGGTGCCACTCGAGGGGGAGCCAGATAATGTGAGTACTCACCAGTCTATTGAGCGTGCCCCTGCACTGTCAAACCCTGTGCCCATCCCTGCACCTGCCCCTGCCCCTGCCGATCCACCCCCACCCGTTGACTCGAAGCCCAATGGCATTGCTGCACCGCGCGATGTCCTTGGAGAATGGTTTGAGACCGTGAACAAGCACCCTAAGCATGTCCGAAAGGAGTTGGACTATGTGCAGAGGCTGAGGAGTGGAGAGGGAAGTGTGAGCAGGGGAGCGAGCAAGAGTGGTGGAAGCGTGTTGCCAAAGGGGATGCAGAAGGGAATGGAGAAAGGAAACCAGAGGGTGACTGTTGAGGAAGTGGAGGACGAGGAGGGGTACTTGATGATCTCAAAGGAGGAACATGAGGAGTGGGAGATGGTTGAGCTGGCATTGGCGGCAGCCATGGGAGAAGCCAAGTGTCTCGAGCTAACGTACGCAGAGGCAAAGAAGCACCCCAACTGGCCGAAATGGAAGGTGGCCATCCAGGCCGAGCTCGACTCTCTCACTGGCACTGACACCTGGCACATTGTCGAGCAACCAACCTCGGGCAATGTCGTTGACAGCAAGTGGGTCCTCCAGATCAAGAAGAATGCGGCTGGCGAGATCAAGAAGTACAAGGCCTGACTTGTTGCTTGTGGCTTCACTCAGGTCCATGGCATCGACTACTATGAAACATTCGCTCCTGTTGCTAAGCTCTCCTCTTTTCGTCTCCTCCTCGCGATTGCTGCTTGTAACGGCTGGCCAGCAGACTCATTTGACTTCAACAGTGCCTACTTGAACTTGACACTCGACAAGGATGTCTACCTCGAGCAGCCACCAGACCATGAGATTGCAGACTGCTGCAAGTACGTGCTCAAGCTCGACAAGGCATTGTACAGGCTGAAGCAGGGTGGACGTAAATGGTATGAGACCCTTTGCATTGCACTCGCTGACTTAGGCTTCAAGCGCACCAAGGCCGACTTTGGAGTCTTCTACAAGCGCGAGGGGAAGCACCTTCTCATGCTTGCCATGCACATCGATGACTGTCTTCTTACTGGTGACTCCCGCCCCCTCCTCGACACGTACAAGCTCCGCATTCATGAGAAGTATGCTCTCACTGACCTCGGCCCTGTCAGCTGGCTCCTCGGCATCAAGGTCTCGCACAACCTCGAGACACACACCATCGCACTCTTGCAGCACTCGTACATTGACACAATCATTACGTGCTTCAACTTCGACGACATCAAGCCCATATCCACACCCATGGACCCCCAGCTCCAGCTCACGAAGACGCAGTGCCCTAAAAGCACAATCGACGTTGCACGCATGAAGTGTGTCCCATACCGTGAGGCAATCGGCGCGCTC
The DNA here is from genome assembly GCA_022814645.1 of Ganoderma meredithae. Classification (NCBI taxonomy): domain Eukaryota; kingdom Fungi; phylum Basidiomycota; class Agaricomycetes; order Polyporales; family Polyporaceae; genus Ganoderma; species Ganoderma meredithae. The sequence continues at coordinate 834 of JAKLMY010000321.1, read as the reverse complement.
ATGTATGCTGCAACAGGCACTCGGCCGGACATCGCATTCGCAGTTTCAATGCTCATGCAGTTCTTGGAGAACCCAGGATGGGTGCATTGGGAGGCGGTGAAGAGAGTCTTCAGGTACCTCAAGGGAACGAGGGACCTGTCGCTGGTCTATGGTGGGGAGCAGAATGGGTTGGAGGGATTTGTGGATGCGGACGGGGCCTCACAGGAGCACAGGTGGGTGATCACTGGGTACATCTTCCTCATTGATGGTGGAGCAGTTTCCTGGGCATCGAAGAAGCAGGAGCTCATCACGTTGTCGACGGCCAAGTCCGAGTATGTCGCTGCAATGCACACCGCAAAGGAGGCCATTTGGTTGTGCTGCCTCATTGGCGAAGTCTTCTGCCCTCTCTCTGAGCCTACCACTCTTCACAGCGACAACCAGTCGGCTATTGCACTCACCAAGGACGGCTCCTACCACACCCGCACCAAGCATATCAACATCCGGTACCATTTCATCCACTACACCATTGAGGCCAGCGACATCCACCTCATCTACATCCTGACCAAGGACCAGATGGCAGACATCCTCATGAAGGTGCTCCCGTCAGTCAAGGTCAAGCATTTCGCTGTCACGCTGGGTCTCGCTTCAGCTTGAGGGGGAGTGTTGGAATGTGGGCGGCTCAGGCAAGCCTCGCGTGACGCGTGCGTAGGCAAGCAGGTGATGGGAGGAGGAGAAGGCGGTGGATATCGGGTAGGTGCCATGGACAAAGGGCGTGATGGCGGGATCCCATCGCGCCATCGGCTATTGGACTCGTGCCCCAAGCTGAACAGCATGTTACAGCCCATACTACATTCA
>JAKLMY010000320.1:0-30535 GCA_022814645.1 Ganoderma meredithae | reverse complement strand
AGGGCGCAATGTCAAGCTTAGGCTTGACACTTGGCTGGTACTATATATGTAGCTCATAATGCCCTGTTCATGACACCAGTCTCCCTCATCTCCGTCAGCTCCCTCATGAACTCAGGCTTCCAGGTCGCCTTCACTGCCGGTGGGTGTCAGATCACGACCCCAACCGGCAACCCCCTACGCCAAATCCAATCGAGCAACGGCCTCTATCCTCTACGGGGTGTAGAACCCGTCACGATGGTGCAGGCGGTCGAAATCGCCGCCGCTACCTTGTCGGACCTGGAGTTCCATTGCCGGATGGGCCACGCGTATCCGCCCAACTTGAGGAAGATGGTCGCCGAGGGCGTCGTAACTGGCATAGAGCTTGATGCGACCACCGAGGTTCGGTTCTGCGATATCTGTCAACAAGCCAAGCAGGCCCGCGAACCGTTCCCAAAGGAACGCTCGAGCCCGCCGACCACAAAATATGGTCAGCGCGTGCACTCCGACGTCTGGGGGAAGGCACAAGTACGCACCTGGAACGGTCACGAATATTACATGACCTTCCTCGACGACTACTCTGACGAGGCCGTCGTCTCGCTCATGAAGAACAAGAGCGACGTCCTCGCCAGGTACAAGTCGTACGAGGCGTGGGCCAAGATACACCGAGGCGTCATCGCCATCGGGACCCTGCAAAGCGACCGCGGCAGCGAGTACACCAGCCGTGAGTTCGACTCGCACCTCGAGTCGCAGGGCATGACTCGACGCCTTACGGTCCACGACTCCCCCCAGCAGAACGGCAAGGGGGAGCGGATCAACCGCACGCTCGTCGAACGCGCGCGGGCCCTCTTGTTCGACGCCCGCCTCCCCAAGTTCTTGTGGGGAGAGGCGGTCCTCCATGCCGCCTGGCTGCGGAACCGGACGACGTCGACCAATACACCTAGATCGACGCCGCACGAGTTAGCGACCGGCGAGAAGCCAAACTTGAAGGACTTACCGCGTTTCGGCACAACCGCCTGGGTGCACCAGGAGGACACCAGGAAGCTCAACCCGAGGTCGAAACCCGGCCGTTGGGTCGGATTCGCCTCGGAGAGCAAGGGCCACCGCATCTACTGGCCCGAGTGACGAACCGTCTCGATCGAACAGAACGTCCGCATCGAGCCAGCAGAGGGGACCGAAACCGACGTACGCGCTCGAAGCGAGGGGGAGGACTTACCTGACCGCGCTCCGAGCGCACCCAACCCGACCCCCAATGCCCCGAGTACATCGCCTCCTCCCCAACCATCGCACAACCCAAACGTGCCACCCGCCAACCCGCCTTCCACTTCGCATCCCGACCCTCCTCCCGACCATTCGAAGACGCCGCCGAGGCCTCCGGAGCCGCCGTCCCAAGTCGCCCCAGCAAGACAGAATGAAGACAAGCAAGAGGGCACCAAGGAGACGAGACGCCCGAGGCGGGCACGCAAGCCGGGATGCTGGCTGCGTGACCTGCAGGCCGGTGCAGGCACGACCGGCGAGAGAGGGGTGCAGCAAGTTCCCGAGTCGATCCTTGGCGACTCGGCGCGGGCCGCAGCAGCCCCAGCAGAGGGCGAGGCAGAGAGCGAGGGGGAGAGCGAGGGGGAGTGGGACTGGTGGTGGGAGTGGGACGAGGGGGAGCGGTGGTGGGAGGAGGAAGAGGACGAGGACGAGGACGTGGCGGGCGGGAGCGCGGGCGGCTTAGCGGGCGCTAACGCCTGCCTCAGCGCCCTGCTCTACGCCCTCGCGTCCATGGGCTCCCAAGACAAGCCCACGTACCGCGAGGCGACAACCGGCCCCGACCGCGACCAATGGCTCGAAGCCATGCGAGACGAGCTCGCGCGCATCGCGAAGATGGGCACCTATGAGCTGGTGGAGGCGCCCGCCGGCGCCAACATCGTCGGCTGCGTCTGGGCGCTCCATCGCAAACGCGACGAGCACAACGCCATCGTCAAGCTCAAGGCCCGACTCTGTGCACAGGGCTTCTCACAGGTCCCCGGCGTCGACTTCGACAAAACCGCGTCGCCCACTGCACGCGCGTCCTCATTTCGACTCGTTCTCGCTCTCGCAGCCGCCCAGAACTGGGAAATACATCAAATCGACTTCAAGAACGCCTACCTCAACGGCGACCTCGATGAAACAATTTACATGCGACAACCTCACGGTTTTGAGGTCCCCGGCAAGACGCGAATGGTCTGGCGACTTCGGAAGGCCCTCTACGGCCTTAAGCAGGCTGGCCTCCAATGGTACCGCAAGGTCCGCGCCCTCATGCAAGATCTCGGACTCGCACGCAGCACGCACGACCCCAGAGTGTTCTTCAAGCTCCAAGACGACGATCTCGTCATTGTCATCATCCACGTCGATGACTGCATCCTTGCCACCAATTCAGACCACACCATGCGCACCTTCAAAGCCGGTCTCGCCGCTCATTACGAGATTGTCGACCTTGGGGAAATCCGCTGGCTTCTTGGCTTCGAAATTTGCCGCGACCGCACCGCACGCACCATTACCCTCTCCCAAGCCGCCTACATCGACAATCTTCTCTCCCGCTTCAACATGACGGACGCCTATCCGATCACTGTCCCGTTCGACCCGCATTGCAACATCTTCAACTTCGCACTCGATGACTCAATTCGCGAGAACATGCGCCGCAGACCCTATGCACAGCTCATCGGCGCCCTCCTGTACGCCTCGACTGGCACGCGCCCCGACATCTCGTTCGCCGTCTCAACCCTTGCGCGCTTCATGTCGGACCCTGCCCCATTACACTGGGAGGCTGCCAAATGAGTCCTGCGCTACCTCAAGGGCACACGCGATGCTGTTCTCTCACTCGGATCGACCTCCGATGGACTTGTCGGCTACACTGACTCGGACTGGGCCACACAGGCACACAGACATTCGATCTCTGGCTGGGCCTTTCTCTACAATGGTGGTGCGATTAGCTGGCGCTCCAGCAAGCAACCCATCATTGCGCTCTCAACCACGGAGGCCGAGTACATCGCCGCTTCGGATGCTGCGCGCGAGGCCGTCTGGCTACGCAATCTCGTCTCGGAGCTCACTACTCCCTTGACTTCTGCTACGCTCATGCATTGCGACAGCCAGAGCGCTCTCAAACTCGCCAACAACTCCGACACCTTTCATGGCCGTACAAAGCACATCGATGTTCGATACCATCATTTTCGTGACTTGCTTTTGGACAAGACCCTGACTTTAGCTTACACCCCTTCTCGTGAGATGGCTGCTGATCTACTTACGAAACCTCTTCCACGGCCTGTTTTCCAGCCTCTCGCTTACTTACTAGGACTACGTATGGCTTGAGGGGGAGTGTTAACTTACGCGCACTTACGTAGGTCCAGCTCGGTCTGGAAGTCCCGACTTTCCCTTTCGCCCTGATCGGGCGCCACCTACGTACTGGCTCCCGCCCCTTGCTCGCTGTCACTTATACCGAGCCTTTGCCGTTGCAGCACCTCAGTTCTTCCCACTGAGGTGCTGGTGAGTCCCCCATACATTCGTACCCCCTTCTCATGTACTGATCCATCCGCTAGACGGGTTTCTAGGTACACTAATATATTCTAGTTCTTCCCACTGAGGTGCTGACGGGTTTCTAGCCTTGATAAAACGTTCAGATGTTGCTCTCCACTATCTGATAGACTGATACGCATAATGTTGTGCGTCTCGCTGCTGTTCTCCGTACCCGGCGGCGTACCGGACAACGGTTTTGGACTTGATTCGCGTGAGTTGGCCTACCTTCTCGGGTTCTCAGGGATGGACGTCGCTTGCAGAGTGCGTATAACGCAGCTTTTTGCATGTATACTGCGTGCTGAGAGCTATGTTCAGGGACAATAAAACCTTGCTAGCTTCAGTGCAGCCGCGACGCATCTCCGGACTCCCCAGGCAGCCCTGCTACACGTCCCCCTTCAATTGCTCCTGCAACATCCTCCCCTACTCTTCGCAAAGCAGCCAATCCGGCGACACGTCCGTCCCCATCGCCACCGCACCCGCCGCCTCCGGCCCCAGCGTCTGCACCGTCTTCCCCATCGACCGCCTCTGTGCATCCTGTCCCGCCGCGCCCGAGTCCCGCTCTCGCCGCCGTTTGTGCTTATGGAGCAGCGAGCTCGCCGGGCTTCGCCCGCTCAACCTCGACGTCCCTGAACGGAACGACTTGAACGACCCCGAGGAGCGCCGGTTGGGCGACCGCTTCGGCGTCGTGGGCGTGGAGGCCGAACGGGAGAGGGCGGCGGCGAGGGTGGGGAAGAACGCTTCCTGCGTGGAGGAGGGCGTGCTGGGAACGGGTACGGGAACGGGAAACAGACCCTCGTGCGCATCCACCTCCATCTCCATCTCCTCCTCCTCATCCTCCGCTACTGTAGCATCCCTGCCCCTGCCCCTGCCCATGCCGAGGACAGTGTTGACGCTGACGTTGGCGTCGATCGTGTGCTCGTTGCCGAAGGGGTTCTGCGCGCCCCGCGCGCTCCCCCCGCTCGGCATGCTCGTGAGACTGGGGAGGAGCCGTCTCATTGGCCCGTGCGGCGTTGGCGTGCCCCAGTTCGTCTTCTGCCTGAGGAAAGGCACGAGGCTCAAGCCGGAGAGCTTCTGCCCCGCCTTGCCCTTCTTCCGTACCTGCTTGGGCTTCTTGACATCCCCCGCCTGCGGGTCGGCGTCGATGAGCGGCTGGTCGTCCGAGTCGACCCAGGGGCCTGTGAAGGACCAGGACGCGGGGGCGCGCCACTGCTCTGCATCGTGATGGTTCTCGTCCTTGCGGTTGAATAACCGAGACCTATGGGTCCTCATGTCGTGGTGCTGGACGGTGGGCGACGAGGCTGGTGGACGATCGGAGAGACGCGTTGGGAAAAGCGAGTGGGAAGTGAGGTTTGGATGGCGCGATCGGTTTCTCAATCAGAAGCCGACCCGCGCACAGCATATACGTTCCCTCGCCATCCCGCTCAGTGCATGGCCTGGTCGTGACAGTTTCGTCCATCGCAACGACATAGGAGATCAGCTTATGGATATCTTGGATTGTGCGGTAAATCTCGACACTCTCGTCCTGTCCCTGAACAATTTCTATCGTTCGGCATGCGCACGTGTTTCCTCAGCCTTCGCGGGTATGGCAACTCTCAAGCATCTATCCCTTTCAGATCCTTACATGCTCTGGGCACACGCTGCATTGAACGCCTTGGAGTCATCACCAGTCACGATCTGTGTTAGGTTCATGGACGGCAACGTTTCCCTGTTTAAGCTAGCAACTTCTCTCGACCACTTTCGCTCACCTTCATCCGCTCTCACGAGTCTCCATTTCGACCGCATCGGCCTAAATGATGGCGTCGTCCGACTTCCTCAGCTTCGCTCTGTACGCTCCGTCTTCATCACCAACTTCTTCAGAGGGCCCAGACTAGTCACTCTTCTGCACTTATTCCCCAATCTGGATGGTTCTTTACGCTTACGCCTGGGGCACCGGCCGATATGGACACAGTTCGAGAACGATCAGCCACTTGCTCAAATCCGCGACGATAACAGGCGTGCACAAGAAGTCTCCCGCTGGGCAAGATTGGATAGGCTCCATTGCGAAGCCTCGACTGCGTTCGCGTTCGCGCTCCAGTGTCCAGTCCGCCGCTTGACGATTGATCGCTTTGACCCCAGGTCCTCGCCGAAATGCGACCGCAGCACCTCGTCGTCACCTGTATCCGTCTTCCGCAGGACCTTGCCCTCATCAAGGACCCCACGCGCACGCCATTTCTAGCTAGTGGTTCACAACCTACGCACGTTGTCCTAGTCTTCGAGCACGAAGCACAGGATGAGCGCGCTGCGGATGTGGACTTCGTGCCCCGGCGGAGCGAGAACGTCGTCTTTGTGAGTTGCTGTCTCCCCTCTCCCCTCTTCTCGCCGCCACTTCGGAATCTAGCCGACGTGCGTCATCGACGAACGACTCTTTACCAGAAGAGCGCAGTCCAGGCCCTCGCCTTCTTTCCGCACGTCACGCACGCCCGTCTCGTTTTCCACTGCTACAAGGACTATGCGTTCAGGGACGAGCTGGACGAATACGACTTCGCCCACCAGATGCGCGAATGCGCATCCATCCCCCCGGATCCCCAGATCCTCGTCGCGTGTCCCTCGCTGCGCTGTCTCGTCGTGACTGCCGCCGGGCGTGACGAGAGCCAGTCAGGAACCAGGTCCCTCGAGAGTTGGCTCGGAACTCGCGCATGGCGGGTTGTTGAAGGGAACGATCGTCAATGGACCCCTTCCAGGGCAGAACCAGTTTTGTGGAGGTTCGAGGAGCTCAGCGATCGTGCAGTGAAGAGCGTTGTAGAGAGAGAGGACTTGGGTCTGTCGGATGAATGGGAGGTACGTTGCCTTTTGATGTTGTGAAGCCATACATGTTGAGCTGCGACCTACTCACGAAGACCATCGCCCGGGCGAAGACAATCAGCTAGTTATGGAGATCCTGGGTTGCGCTGTGGATCTGGAGTCCCTTGATTTATCCCTCGATCCTTCGTATTTATCCATCCCACGGGTATCCTCAGTTTTCTCTTCACTCGAAGCTCTCCGACGTCTGTCACTGTCCGAACCTCTGGTCCCTGGGGATCGGTCCTGGGTAACCGACGCACTGCATGCCTTACGAGCGTCGCTCGTCACACTTTGCATCACAACCAGCAAATATCAGTCCACTCCCAGTGGGCTGGCTACCTATTGGGATCAAAATCTGTCTCACTTCGCAACCTCCACCACGCTCACGAGCCTCCATCTCGCCCGCATCCCCGTCTACGACAACTCCTTCCTCAAGCTGCCTCGCTTCGGCTCCGTTCGATCAGTCACTGTCGCCGAACCGCTCCTGTGCGAGCCAAGATTGGACGCCTTCCTCCACTTGTTCCCCTCTCTGGACGGAACGCTGCGCCTTCGCGTGGAGTACTGGAAGACTCTAGGTATCTCCTCAAATCCACAAGAGCTCGCCACGGTCCAAGCAGCGAATACGCACGCCCAAGAAGTGTCTCAGTGGACGAGGCTGGACAGACTCGACTGTGAAGCCTCGACTGTGCACATGCTCGCGCTCCAGTGCCCCGTCCGCCACCTGACGATCGACTTCTTCGACATTCGCGCCGTTGCCCGCGTGCAGCCTCGCCATCTGGTCATCAACGCCCTCCGCCTCGTGTCCTACTACGACATCTTACAACCACTGCCGGACACGCTTGAGCCCATCTCGACCACCCACGTCGTTCTCGTCGTGGCGTGTGGCTCGCCGGAGCACGAGAACGCGAAAATAAATTTCGAGACCGGCAGCAAGCGCTGGTTGACCGTCCTGGTGAGCTTTCCGTCCCTCCCCCCACTTCTTCCTGGTCGTCCTCGCACCTTCATCACCCCCATTAATGCCTACACATTTTGTGCCGTTTCCCCACTCCGCCTACCCTCAACCGTGCCGCCCAACGCATCTATGCACGACGCGTCCGCGTCCGCGTCTCGGCAGCAACACACTATCCAATCGCTCTCCGCATTCCCGCACGCGACGCACGCGCGCATCGTCCTTCACTGCCCCAGGGCCCACTTCCCCCCTGCCGACGATGAAGTGGACGACCCCGCAACTCTCGTGACGCGTCGAGACTCGTCGGCGGACCACCGTCAGGTGTCGTTGCCGCGTGCCCTGCGCTGCGCTGCTTCGTCCTGACCATTTCTGGGCACGACGAGACGATCTCCGACCTCGCGTCGCAGCGATGGATGGGTACTCGTGTTTGGAGGGCGGTTGACGGGCCCCGGGTTGACCTTGAAGAATCGGCGGGGTATGCGAGTGAAGGTGGCACGGGTGGCCGGGAGAACGACAGCAACGAGCCTGAGCGGAATTTTGAGGTGCTCGGAGACTATGAGGCGAAGAGAGAGGAAGAGCATATGGGATTGTCAAAGGATTGGGATGTGCGTTTCCTGTCATTTTTTGGAAGCGGCCACAGCTAACGGGCGACGCGTAGCAGAAGGAAGAGGCTTGTAGGACGTAGCTGTACGAATCGTGCAGCGTGTCGGCATAGTGCAGATTTCATGGGGACTTGGCCCGTCTCATACCGTACTATTCGATGGGGCAATACTCTCTTCCCACGAGTCAGTGAGGGACATCGGGGACTCTAAGTCCTTCGACGTTTCAGGAGGGATCACCATGTAGCCCTTTGGGATGCGAGCGGGAGTGTCTTGAAAGTGACGAGAATGCACGCTCGAGCTTAGTACAGTATCGATCTCAGTGTGATCCCAGGGCTGATAGCTAACAGGATTCAGATCAGGGCAGAAGTAGCAAACATCATGAGACGCCGGCTATCCGGTATCAACCGAAGGTGGAGCCCTGGTCCCCGCTGAGCCACGATCCTTGGTCGATTACAGCGCTGAGTTTGTCGTGTCCTCCCTGTTCGTTCGTCATAAGGCCTGGGATTTGGAATTTTGGCCAAAACACAGTGAGTTGCCTGCTCGTCGTCAATCGCTCGCCGCTTACCTTCTCACATTCCGTTCAGGACGTCGACTTTATCGGGACCGTCCTACGGATATTCTTGAATTTCTGTTCCACGTCGCCATGAAACAACTGGACGGAGATGTGATGGAGACCATCTGCGCCTCCATCGACAACATCTACGACCTCCTCACCCTCACCCGTGCCTCGTCGGCTATGTGGCAAATTTGCAATACGCGAGGTCTTGAGGAACCATACCATCCGTCTTACAAGCTGAAATGTCCGGCGGGACGCTGTCCTGGTGAGGCCTGTGTCCTTTCACCAATTGCCGTGCACTTGCTAACCAGCTCGCCGTTCACCACAATCATGCTTGCCTGACTGCCTACCGCGAGCGCAGAGCCGCGCCCTCCACCCGCTCTCCGCCTTCCCGCATGCCACGCACGCGCGCCTCGTCCTTCACTGCTACGCGGACTGCACATGCGACCTCGATGCAGAGGTGGACGACCTCGTCCGCAACTCGCGTGACTCAGCAGCCTCTTCAACGCCTCTAGCCCGGGTCCTCGCCTCTTACCCTAGGATGCGATGCTTCATGTTGACCGTCATTAACACGATGAGACTCACTTGAAGCCTGATCCCTCGCACCAGCAGTGGGCCAGGACCCGGGCTTGGCGGGTAGTAGCCAATGGATGCGAAACACGAGAGCATATTCGCGAAGGAAGTGAGGGCGAGGGCGGCCGGCCAAAGTTCGAGGAGCTCAGTAGCTATGAGGCGAAGAGGGTCATCGAGGACGAGGAAATCGGACTGCCAGAATGAGGGGTGCGTTTTCCTGTGGTTATTTTGGAAGTTTCCAGTCCAGAGCTCATGCATTGCGGGGTAGCGGGATTTGGAGGGCGTTCTGAGACGATGGAAGCCTCCTGGGGTGCAGCTTCGACGCCGTGCCCTCGGCCCCATGTATATCTCTTCTACCACTGTACGACTCCAGGAGCGCAAATCATTTTCGGGCGATGGCCATAGCGCAGATATTCAGTTTCATTCCAGTGGGGAAATTGTCCTCCTGCGCACGGGCATCTGCGAGTCCTTGCCTAGATGGCAGCGTCAGGTAAACTGCACCGTGGATTTTGTTGCTCATTGGTCTCAGTAGATGGTTTAGTCACTCACGCGCCTTCCCTCGCCCCGGATGCGATCCTTGTGTTCAGCTGACTTAGGTTTTTCAGAAGCTAGTCATATTAATGTAGCCATATCTTCCCAGAGCCGATCGTTCCCAAGCCCAACTATAAAGCACCGCCTCGACTCGTTTCCCATCTCTCCGATACGACTCCATCGTCCAGATGCAAGCCGTGAAGACGGACCTCACTCAACTCCTCGGTGATGATTCTGCCTCGTTCCGCGGCGATAGATGACCGCATCACTCGCATTTTGTGCCCACAGGAATACGGGTGCCCATCGTCTGCACGGCGATGGCGTTCGGGACGAGCGCTCAGGCCGCCGTCGAAGTGACCCGGGGTGGAGGTTTCGGGTTCGTTGGTGCAGCGTTCAGCACCCCCGAGTCGCTCAAGGATGACTTCGCCTTCATCCGCGCCAGCTTCCCCGATCTCGAGTCCAACTAGCCGCTCCCCGTCGGGTACGGATTCATCGGCTGGCTCCTCGACAGGAACGAGGATGCCGGCAAGCAGCTGATCGACAGTGTCATCGAGAACGGGGTGCAAGCGATCTGGCTCGCGTTCGGGAACGACGTCCGCCGCTGGGTCGAATACGTGCGCTCCTCGCCCGCGGGCTCGAGACGCGCAGAAGGCCGCGCTGCTCGCGGCACGAACTGCAGGGCCGGGCGCGACCGTGCGGACGCTCGCGCTCGACTATGCGGGAGACACGGCGTACTGGCCGGCGCACATCGACGGGCGTGGGTTGCGCAACAGGATTGTGGACGACGTAGAGGCCGGGGTTGACCACGCGACTGTACAGGCGAAATGCAGGGAGGCTACGGAGGCGGGAGACCAGAGCTATATGATTGTTTGGGCTGGGCAGGGCGTGGGACTGACGAAGGAGATCAAGCCGATCAAGGTCGGTACGGCTCCTTCGCTCTCCTTCGTCTTGTTTCGATGGCATGATGACGACGACTTGCTGACTTGCGTTTGCTGAACAGGATGTGATGGCAGAGCTCCACGCGGATCTCGTGAGACAGTTGCAGGAGTTGCATGCCCCGGACCAAAGCAGTCACCAGTAATGGAGCCATGAGGCCAAAACGTAGGACTGTAAGATTGGATATACCCCTGCAAGGTTATGCACATGCTTAATAACGAGGCCTAGGTGCCTGGAGGGGTTGTTGCATGGGCCCATGAGTCCGGTGACGGTGGGCATCAGCCTCTTGACCGCAGAACGGCCGGCTCGAAACCTCAGATTGGAGTCAACGCTTGTTGAAGAGTTGCAGAAAGCCCCTTGGATGAAGGTGGTTGCAAGTGAAGAGAAGGAAAATCTGCTCCCAGAGAGATGGTGGTAGTCGCGCCTCATGCGGGATCAACGCACAATTTCCACGGCTACTTCAAGTTGCACAGCTTTCGGCGCACCGCGCGGCATTGGGCACAGATCTAGAGCCACTGGCGTTTTCCAGGCGTATCGGTCAACGTTGTTGCTCGAAAGGACAGCCGAGAGTGTCTATCCGGGCAGATACCCAACATGCCTGGAGGGTTTGTTACTGGACTATCGGCTAACTTAACCTGTGGGAGGCCGCACGAACATGTGAACTGAGTCAGACATGAATTGAACATACATCATGGCGGAAAGGCTACATTCAGAACGAACGAAAGCAGGGAGAATAATTTACTTTACGACAGCGAAAGCAACGTGAGCGCGCCGAACAACATAACATCGTACAACCACCTCTCAGGGAACGGCTCCCTGTCCGCCAGGTTGGAAACATGCAGTCAGACTCCTTCCCGCACGGACGAAGGGAGAACCCATGCGCGTGCACCTCACATGTAACCGATGCTCCGCCGTTGCGGCTGGGGCTGCTGGGTGGACTGCCGCAGCAGCAGCGCTTTCGGGGTGCGCGTCACCTCCGTGACCGTCGTGATCACCGTCGTCGTCGTCGTGCGTGTCGTGGTGACGAAGTCGTGCGACTCGCCCACAGTCACCGTCTCGGTCGTCGCGGGGGCCGAGATCGCGCGCGCGCTCTGCGCCTCGATCTCCATGCCCCTCTTCTCGACACGCTCGGAGAGGGCGCAGCGGGTGTAGTGCCAGAGCTGGTTGAGCTCCCCAGAGGTGAGCGGCATCAGCTGGATCTGTGGATGGGATGGAAGTCAGTCGGTACCCAGCTGAAGCGGGGGCGGAAGGCGGAAGGCCACGCACCTTCGTGCCGGGGGCGCTGTCTCCCCAGTCGGCGAGGTCGAACACGAAGGTCGAGTTCGGCCACGATATTCTGTGTGTGCCAGCACCTCAGCATCCCGTAGGACAAGCCGGCCAGTGCCCCCCGACATACCTGATGCCCTCCTCGGTCTGCTCGACGTTCCACGCAACAGGGTACGCACTCGCGACGACCGGCGCGTGGTTCCGCACTCCGCCCTCGACGGTAAGGTACAGCGCGTGCCCGGCCTTGGACGGGCGCACGCAGCGGATGGCGTAGCCGTGCCCGCTGGGTATGAACTCCCACTGCTGGTTCTCGTCCCCGTGCATCGGGTACCCGATCACGTTCGTGTCGTCCGCGCCGTGCAGGTCCATCGCCGTGCCCCCGCGCGCGTTCAGCAGCACATACGTCCCGGGAGTCCACATCGGCAGCGCCGCCACGAGCCCCTTCGCCGAACGCGCGGGCGACACCGCGACGGTCGTCGCGTCGGACGGCTCGGGCTCGTGGCTCGTCGGCGCGGAGGACGGGGTGAGGTCGAGCGGCGCGAGGAGCTCCTCTGTCTTGAGCCCGGGACGCGGCGTCCGCGTGGCGTCTGCCGCAGGCCCGGGGGCTTCCTGCGCAGAGGGGGCTTCCTCCACCTCGAACGTGCCCACCACGGAGGGCACGCTTGCCTCGAGGTTGCGCTCCTCGGGCTGGCCCGCGTTCGCGTCGTCCTGCACCTGCACCTGCACCCGCTCCATGTGAGGCGTCTTGGGCGGCTCGTCCTTGGTGATGACTGGCTCGGCCGGGACGGGAGTCGGGGGCTCCGCACCGGGCATGGGGCGGGAGCGCATGGAGGAGCTGGCGTCGCTGACGATGGAGGCCCGGGCGAGCTGGGGGCTTGTCTTCTCGGGTGAGCCGGAGGGGGCGCCGTTGGCCTTGCCTTGGCTCATGTGGCTCGGAGCGTTGCCCATCTTGCTGTCCTTGCGGTCGCTGTCGGAGGAGGAAGGCTTGTAGCTGGAGGTCTTGCGGTGGAAGAGGCTCTTGATCGTGTAGACGGTATGCGCTGTGTTCGCAGCGGAAGGTTTGGTGGAGTCGTCAGTGCGCGTCGTCCCGCGCCGGCGAATGCTGAGGGAATGAAGGGTGGGCATCCTTGGTGGTGGGCGGGGAAGAGGCCTTGATATCGCACCCAAGAAGTCGAGGAATGGGTGTCGTGTGGTGAGCGTACGCACCAGGCGTGGCTACGCAGTCGAGTCGAGGATGGGCAAGGGGCCGTCCAGAGAACAGGACTTATCTGTAAGGCAAACGCACCGTCACATTGCTGCTTCACTGGTAGATCCCGCAACTTTACGTCAAGGGTGCAGGAGAACCATGCTCATCGCGGTGAAGGGCGAGGACTCGACGTAGTTAACACGCGGCGCCCCGTGCAGTGTAGTGTGCTGGGGAACACGTGGATCAGCTTCCAGTAGTGCCGATGCGTTATACAGCCGTCCGTAAAATGGTTTGCGACGTGCTAGTGAACGTGCTGCGCTCTTCAAGCACGTTTTTCTGGACGAGTAATCAGCTAGAGTCCAGAAACAGCGGGATTCGAAACGGGTGTATGTATATGGGCGCTTGATAGGACACGCTGCGACAAACTTTGGGTGGAGGCTTTGAACGAGGCCGCGAAAAAAGGCAGGGGATGGATAAGGTTAATTTACGATAACGCACGAATGAGATACAAGACGAAAGCCAACATGGATACAATAATGGGATCCGCTGCAGTTGAGTTGCGGCTGGCTACCGCGCGCAAGTGCCACCAAGCTACGGTAAACGTACGTCAGCACGGTTGCACACGGTCTTGAAGCAATTGAGACCGTTGTAGACGAAGAGTCCAAATTCAAGAACGCGCATAAGTGTGAATTAGCCGTGGCAAGATGGGAGGCAGTCATATAGCAAGGAATTCCGACGCGGATCGTTGTTGGCGAATACTAACGAAATCGCCCAGGTACTGTAGCTGTCCCCGTGGTCCAGTCCACTCCGTATCGAGATAGGCTCCGCAAGGCTGGTGGGCCAGAAGCATCGGCAGTTCAACGCGACTGCCTCCCCCACACCGCCTCCGGGAACGTTACTTGGAATCCAAAACTGTCTCGTCAAAAGCACTACCCCAACCAGAGTCGGCGATGCAATGACACAAACCGCACGGTTCGGACGACCGAACCACTTAAGCTAGGCTCATGAATCACTCGGTGAACCCCGAGAGCTATTGTCCTGACGACATTTCAGATTTGGGAGGCATCGGATTGAATACGGTCCAGAGACAATTGTGAACGCTGTTCTCGTGGAGCGGCATGCAACCGGGCATGGATTAGGGAAATAACAGTCGTGGCAAATTGGAAGTCACATCATAAGAAAGTCACCGGGCAGGAACAGTCATGGCAAGTGACGGGTAATCCCCAAGTTGGAGAGGCGTAACGGATCATTTACTGAGGTCAGCATGACGTCTGAGCTCTGATTCAGTGGACCAGACTCTGGACGGTCGAACCCAGTCTCCTGACAATTCGCTCGACCCCAGATTCCAATGGAGCAGCAAGACTGAGTTGTGAAAGGAGAGCCCGAAGCTTCCAGACGACATGGTTTCCGGTGGATGGAGGAGACGTAGGAGGTGAAGCATGAACTCACCTGCTGCAAATGAGCGTCAATGGTATCTCCATCCTCCATGCTATGCTGTCTTGAAATGAGTGAGATGTGTAGCACGATTGAAAGGCGTACATACCTCGGCCGGAGTCTCTTCTGGTCGTAGTCGAACGCCACTGAAGGTGAATTTGAATGTGCCTGGGCATCATCGTGAGCAATCGTGAGCATGGCGCACAAATCGCTCCGAAAGCCGACCTGGGTCCTTCCCGAAGCGTTTCTACACCACAAAATGCATGAGAGAGAGTCGAAAAGCAGGGTGGAATGGTGGGGCATACCTCTGAGGCCTCGAACAGCTTCTTGAACGGCGTACCAGGCTTGACCTTAACCGTGCATGCTGGGAAAGGCGGGCATCAATATCAAGCACAATGACACACATTCCCCGGATACACATTGAACGCGATGGATGTATCCGTCGCGTCCGACGCGTCGCTGCACGTCGCCCACCACGCTCGAAAGGGGACTCACTTTGCCCCTCGAAGTCGACTACGAGGTTGATTTTCGGCTTGACGTCTTCCTGCTGCTCTTGGTGCTCTTCTGTCATCTCCGCCGCGTTCTGTTGTTGGGGTGGTAGCGGGCGTCGGTGGTGTGGGGGTGGTGGGCGGGAGGAACGCGGTCGAGGCGCGGCGGCGCGCAAGGCGGAGGGCGCCAACATCGGCGCTCCGTGGCCGAGGCTCGCGGGCAGTCGTCCTCCACCTCGTCCTCGACCATCCTCCGTCTCCAGCGCAGGTTCCTCCATTGGTGCCAACGCAGTCCCCATTGACATGTTCCAGTAGTCCTACTGGTCTCGACCATCCCCGCATATAGCACAGACACGCCATGACTAACGGCATCCGCATCGACGACACGGACCTCCCCAAGTTCGACAAGCTCAAGTACAATCGTCATTTACGAGGATGGTTCAGCTATGCATTCGCTAGGTATGTAGTCTTATTGTCTAAAACTCATGGCGAGGAGGGTGAATTGAAGTTTGAAGCGAAGTGTTTGTGATCGTCTCCTTGACCCTATTCCTTCCCATATGCTTGGAGCAGTTCGCGAGGTATGTCCTTTGCACGTCTCTGGCCGTTCCGAGGTCTCACACAGCGCATACATTGGCAGAGATAATGGTTATCTTCTTCCTGACAAGATATACCCCTGCACCCCCGTTACCACCCAGCCCGTCGCGAACCAAGGGGACCCAGACGCACGGTGTGTAGTCAAGTTGGCCTGGCTTTGGATAGACAGTGCGAGCTTCAGGTGCGGGAGCCAAGACAGAATATAGTTACCCATACTCATCGAGACTGTCCAGCCTATATGTCTACTCCATCTCCGTTGCGCTCCAGGCCTTGACAGTGATTTCTATGGGGGGCATCGCAGACCATCGTAAGTCTCCATTCCATCTTGTACGCTTGTCGCTGCGGCAATCCTCAAGGTGCAGCCGGGAAGAAGAGACGGAATTCGCAACCACCCTGCGACACATTCTACGCACCAGACGCCTGGATCCAAGTTCTAACCTACTTTCTACTTTCTTCCAGCCCCGCATCGAAAGAAACTCCTCCTCACCTTCGCTGCCCTCGGGTCGTTCTCAGCGATACTCTTTCTCCTGCTCCCGTCATCCTCCCCTATATGGTCTCTCGTGGCCCCGCTGGCCATCTGTGCCAATGTCGGCTTCGGTGCATCCATCGTCGCGCTCAACGCATACATACCCACCCTTGCCCAAGGCGCTCAAGAAGTCGTCACCGCGCGTGCCGACCTCCTCCGTCTCGCCGACTCGAATGCCGCGCCATCCTATGAGCCCGCGGAGGGTGAAAACGCGCACGAGCCCTTGCTGGGTGGATATGGAGGTGTGGACGCCTCAATCGCCGACGCAAAGGCAAAGCATGACAAGCTTCTGTCGGCGATGACGTCGCGGATATCCTCCCAAGGCATCGCCCTGGGCTACGCTGCGGGGATCGTGATGCTCTTGCTCGCGCTGATTCCGGTGCGTGCGATGAAGGGCTCGACAGACGCACTTCGCCTAGCGGTCGGTCTGAGCGGACTGTGGTGGGCGTTGTTCTCGCTACCGGCAGCGGCTTGGCTTCCTGGGGCGTCGCCCGTGCCCGTTTCTGCAGCGATCGTCCTCGAAGAAAGCGAGCCCTACGCAGCCGCTGCTCGTCTCCCCGAGGAGGAATGGTCGATGTCGCGCGAGATCGTGCGTGCGTGGAGGCGTCTCGGCCAGATGCTCAAATGGTGTGAGATCAAACGTCTCCGCAACACATTCGTATACCTCGCCGCTTGGTTCCTGCTCTCGGACGGCTTCACGACTATCACGTCAACCGCGCTGCTCTTCGCGAAGACGACCCTGCACATGCCCGCATCGTCGCTTGTCCTTATCGGGGCCATTACGCCATCAGCCGGCATCGCTGGCTCGCTCGCGTGGCCTGCCCTCCAGCGGCGGATGGGATGGTCGAACTTGAAGGTGCTTGTAGTCCTAGTCTCGATGGTGTCGGCTATCCCGGCGTACGGGTGTCTGGGCTTCCTGTCTGTGTTCCAGAAGTCGAACGTCAAGTTCGGCGGGCTGACGACCCCGGAGGAGATGTATGTCCT
The DNA here is from genome assembly GCA_022814645.1 of Ganoderma meredithae. Taxonomy (NCBI): domain Eukaryota; kingdom Fungi; phylum Basidiomycota; class Agaricomycetes; order Polyporales; family Polyporaceae; genus Ganoderma; species Ganoderma meredithae. The sequence continues at coordinate 13,577 of JAKLMY010000320.1, read as the reverse complement.
GGCGGTCTACTTTGTGAGTGCCAATCAGCGTATGTAATGCAGCGCGATTGACGAAACATGATCATGATCAGGGCTCGGTGTATGGCGCGTTCCAGGGCTACGCGCGAGCCTTCTATGCGGAGTTCATCCCACCCGGCGAGGAGGCGAGGTGGTATGGGCTGTTCTCTATCACTGACAAGGTAGGCCTCCTGGTTCTCGTCTTTGAGAAGGCGTCGGCTCACGGTGGTGGTCGGATTTGCTTGCAGTCCAGCTCGTTCGTCGGACCGCTGGTCGTAGGGCTCATCGCGGACGCGACCGGCAACATCCGCTACGCGTTCTTCTTCCTCGTCGTCATGATCTGGTCCGCGATCCCAATTCTCATGGCGGTCGACGTCGAGCGTGGACGCGAGGACGCACAACGGTATACCATCCTCGAAACATGACGTTTTCGTTTTGTCGTCCTCCCCTCGCATTAGCCATGCAATCCCCGTATTTTTGGAACCCTGGATCAAGACTGCTTTGCTCTGCTCTGCCTGCTTCTTGTACTGTATATCTTACGCTACCTCTGCTATTTGGATTCACGTCTGGACGTGCCTAATCGTGCCGCGTGCGCATGCTCTTCCTGTTGCCCCAAGAACAGAACGCGTATCAGGTGCGTCCCGCACTTCACGATGTCGCTCGCTCACCCCATCCTCCGCGCCTCCAAGAACTCCTCGGCCCAGAACCTGACCGGACGCTCCGCCCTCCTCGCGTTCAACGTTCAACACCGGGTTCCGGAAGACGTGGATGCAGTTCAACTTCCACAACGAGCCGTCAGCTTCCCATTCCGGTCCAGTACCACCGCCGTGGGTGTGCTATGCTCCCCTGAGGACGAAATCGTGATGTTGCTGTTGCTGTGCTGCGGCAGAGGAAGGGATAGGAGACGGGTTTGCTTGCCTACTTACACAACCTCGACGCGGGATGCGCCCGCGTCTGCGAACTTGGCTCGCTCGTGGCTCGTGCGGTCGACGATGTGCTGGCGGACGCTGGGTTTGCGCAGGCAGGCGGTGCTGGGTACGAAGAGGATAGGGATGGATGATGCGGTGGGTGCTTGCATGATGAAGGGGGCAGTTTGCGAGGGGATGTCCGTATAGAAAGCGGGAGGGTGATCCTCGTCTTTTATACGCAGATTGGAAGTGGTGATGGGCGGTTTAGAGCGAGACTCGACGCAGGCTTTATCCGGATATCAAGAGAGTTGTTCGTATGTGTGCTTCCGGATGGTCCATGTCCTTCGCAGATGGGTGTCGATGGTGGTAAGTCGACTAATCGGAACCCGTTGTCTCGTGCTGATATCCAGGTCTGAAATAGGTTCTTGCAATACCGTCGAAAGAGACGCATCGACGGTTCTGGACAATGAGCGACCACTCGGAGCGCAAGTAGTTTGTCTATACGTTGGATATCTGATTCTGAATGGGGCTGTTGGATATACGAACTCTGGTGAGGGCAAAAATGCACCGTCGTTACGTCACATACTTACCATGGCCTTGTCAGCCTCGGATGGACTCCACCTCGAGGCACATCCACATCTGTGGCGACTTTCGCTACATGGTGTCTCAGTTGGTCTGGTACCAACGTTCAATCGATGCGCGAGGTAAATCACTCTACTTCCGATATTTTACCTTCTATGGTTCACATTAAGGCAGATGAGTACAGCAGGGTCGACCGTCGCGGCATGCAGGCCATACTCACTCGGTTTCCGCACGCTGCTTTGCATGGCCGTCGTCTTGGCAGGTCCCGTCGATAGTCATCCGACTGGTCAACCCTTCGCTGCTCCCTCCTATGTTCGTTCACGTTCAGTCTTAAGGAGGCAAGATACCCCATCCCTCTCGTCTTCGTTCAACTGGTGGCCTTATCCGTCCTGGGGACAGAGCACCACCATGTCCGCGACAGCTGTTGGTTCACAATCATCTCCTACCTCGGCCTCAGCCCTCACCGTTTTCAACGCCGCGGCTTCCACAGGCTCTGCGACGACGGGTAATACTTCGCCATCCACTTCGACTACTTCATCCAGCTCCTCGGTGTCCCTGGTGCACATCACGGCTCTGCCTCCTGCCAGCAAAGAATCTTCCGTCACAATCAGTCGCCAGCACGCAGCTAGCTCAAAAGCAACTGGTAATGGCTTCAATATCGCATATCTCGCACCTGTGTTCGCCATCATCGCCGCAATCGTTGGCGGCGCACTTACTTGGCTAGCCTTCCGATACTGGGGCGTACACGGGCGGAGGAGGGGATCGAGCTCTGGAACCCGCGAGTCGACTCTTCTTCCCGGGCCACCCTATGCACCACCATCGCGGTTCAGGCAAGGCACATCTGCACGCACTGCACCTCTCCTGGATCGGGAGGCAGGCAACGAACAAGAGGCCAATGCTTCACCGCGTCCTCCAAACTACTCGGGAGGGCCGAAGAGGAACCGCACTTGGCTCAGTCGCACTGTATTGCGCCGCAACAAACCCTTACCCACCCCTTCCGATGACCCTGCTTGCGACCGTCCTGAGTTCGAAGCAGCAGAAGACGATCCCTTCCTTCGAGACATGGAGTCTTCTGCGGCTGATGGTGCCGAAACGCCGGCGCTGACGCGCCCTGCGGCGGCAGTGCCCCTGAATACGTCGCGAAGGGTGACCTCTCCGGATCCTTACAGCGCCCTCAGCGATACGGAGGATGCGGTTGCCTACGAGACAATTCGACACAAGTCCATCAAGCGCGCCATCCTCGAGCGCATACGCTTCGGCACCTTGCGCAGGCCTAACTACGAGCGTGGCAAGACGGCCGACGACGACTTGGCGGACACGCCGCCTCTGTGTACCCGCAGTACGACACCCCGACGCGGCAGCCAGCATCGCAAAGGACTCCGGCGCGCGGGAACGGATGGCTCCGCAGACGGTGTGTCCACCTCTAAGCAACCAACCCTCGTGCGGTCCAGATCTCAGGAAGTCGTCTCCCCGCCTGGCTTCCGCATCCTCGTCGAAGATCCGAAGTCGGGCGAGTTGCTGGACGAAGACGTTGATCTCATCCCCGCCCCTCCGTCTTCCTCACGGAGGCACCGCCGCACCCCAGACAAGTTCACACGGCTTCCAGATCGCCGCCACTCAGAACACAAACGCACCGCTCCACGCTCCCTCGGGCGGACGAATGCGCCCAAGCCGAAGCGCGCGGCGACCGCCGCGTCTGCGTCTGCACCGTCGGAGTGCTCGTCTCCGACGTCGCCCGCGTCCTCGAAGCACCGCCCCCACCATGCGCGCCCCGCGATGAATCGGTTCGAGTCGTCGATCCTGCTCTCGAGCCCGCCTACAGTGACGTCGCCCGCGCTCGAGTCGCAGCTGTTCTTCGGCTCGCTCGTGTCCCCGCACCCCCCACAGCTCCCCGAGATCTCCGCCCTGACGCGGAGGCCGACCAATCATCAGGATGCGACGACAGCCTCAGCCTCGAGCGTCGCTGTTGCCGCCGCCGCCGCCGCTCCATCGCGGCCTCCTAGTGGCAGTGAGAAGCAACAGGGCGACGTGCAGCCCAGGAAGCTCAAGACGCAGCGCTCGCCGCCGCTCCTTCCTTTCCCCACGATGGCTGACTCGTCTCCCTTCCGGAACCGGCTCAAAAAACCGTCGCAAGGACCGCCAACTGCCGCCTATGTCCCTCTTCCGTCACACGCTGCGCGGGCGGACAGCGCGGACTCTACCTCCACGGACGCTGCCTCATTGGCCTCCAAGTCGTCCGCGACCGGCTTGCCTGGGAAGAGGCTCGGCAGAGGGACGCCTGCGGAGCGGTACTACGCGCGGCACACGGCGCTGGAGAAGGTCGACGCCATCCTGTCGCGGAGCTGGAGCTCGCGGCAGGAGGCGGGCGTGGGGAGTCCGAACAGCCTCGGAGGATTCCTCGGACCCATCCTTGGCGCGGACTTCGACAGGGAGATGGAGAAGCGATCGGGGGACGCGCAGGATGGTGTTGCAGACTCGCGGAGACCTACCACGGCGGCGAGAGGTGGTGTTGAACAAAAATTGTAGCAGAGAACGCGCGTTATGGAGCTCGTCAACTTTGCGCCCATCCATCGTTTTCCTGAGAATTTTTCGTCGGTGCAGTGAGTTCGAAGGCTGGCAGCGGACTTTCATACATAGTACGAAATACTTGAAAGTTGATGCGCCCCTATGAACGAACATGTTGAGCACAGAACAAATATGGTGAAGTGCTTAGTGGTCAACTTGATGTAAGTCGTGCGCCCATGTGTATTAAAGGTTGGATCGTCGAGTTTCAAAAGCTTCAAGGCTGAGTCAGGTTGCGGCAATCACCAATTTATTCCACGACGAGCGTCTGAGTTGCCTAATCCATCGAAGATGCCGCGCGACGAGCTCGAGGTTGCTACGAGGCGATCCATCTCATCATCCATACCGACACCAGTGATAACATCATCGACGTTACGCAAACACGGCTCACTAGCGAATACATATCCACGGTAAGAAGGTACCCATGGAACGTGTTAGAAAGTACGGCTAAGCAACGGTTTAGAGCTAATTGACTCGCGACTTCCGAGGCTCGACCCTACTACGCTGTTCTCTTTGCCGCGCTTTATGTGAGCACATAGTTCTTACAACAGTGTTATTTACTCCTGCCAATCCTTGTGCTGTTGCAGTCAGCATGGTCCTGGAAAGCAGGAGGGTCCGAGTCGTTGGGCCCGTTGAGCGACTTCCCCCAGAACTCCTTAATTTCTTACAAATCGATGACCGCCCTGAGGTTGATGATTGGCAATACATCAGCTCCAGTAAAACATGGCCAGTCGTCCTCCTTGTCTGCAAGTATTGGCACGACATCGCTTGCGGTGCTCCCATTCTGTGGCAAGACATACACGTACACACCGAACCCGACGGGCTGAAAGTCTCGCTGCAGCGATCCGGGACGGCGCTCGTCGACGTGACTCTTCGAAATCGTGGAGGATACGCCTCATCCATTCCAATTCTACTCGAGCATGCCAGTCGCATCCGCATGCTCGCTGTGCTGGATTCGGAGCATGGCGGCTTCCACCTGATGAAATATCTGCTGTTACTGGAGCTTCCGAACTTTCGAGAGCTGTGCATCTATGGAGACAATTACGCTCGAGACAAAGACCATCTTGAATTGCAGCCTCCAATGGGCCGTTGGCCCTCTATCCGTGTCCTTCGCCTGTCCCATCTTGTCATTCCCGAAATCCTGCGTTTTCATCACTCTTCGGGTTCTGGATCTCTCTCACCTGCAAGACGAGCCGAAGATGCGCACCCTGCCCCCATATTTTGCGCTGAATGTACTCCAGGCATGCCACGAACTGCAGGAGCTCAAGCTCAACAGTGTGTTCCCAGAATTGGTTGGAAGATCCGACTTCGTGGTGTCGCTTCCCTAACTTCGTCGTTTGGAAGTCATCTCAAAGGTTAGCCCAACAACGCGGTCTCCTTTCCCCGCATCTCCACCTACGCCCCAACTCATTCATATGTTCTGAGCCAGGGGGCGGGACGCTGGAGGTAGCGGTGGAGTTCGACAACGAGGATGAACAACGGTGGCTCGACCAAGACCGCCAGCTCATCGACATGTCGTTCCTGCTCGCGCGCGCGCCTTCACGCACCTCTCCCTCACCTCTTCGCGGCTGCACTCCGACGCCATCGCGACGGCCTTCGGCGCGTTCCCCGGGCTCACCACGCTCGAGTTCGCCACGGTCCCCACGAGTAGCTGCCGGCCCCGAGACTGGCGCTTTCCCGCACTGTTCTCCTGTCTCGTCCTCCCCCGCGAGGCCCACGTCCAAACGGACGAGGAGTCACTCAGGGCGCGGCTTCCCCTCCAGAGTCTGCGCGTTCTCCGGTTCAACGCCCTGTAGGCCCGTTTTGCCTTGGAAGCGCCTGCCCTAGCGGAGCTCTTCGTTGCCACGTACGGAGACGCTGAGGCAGAGGCTGAAGAAGCCGACAAAAGGGAGAAGGAGGCAAAAGCGATAGAAATGCTGGAGAGCCTCGTCGACGGACCTGTGATGTGCAAGGACTGGGAGCAGCCCGCTTCCTCGTCACTCGGCGATTGAGTTTGAGCCGCGGGATGCCGGGGTGTCGTGGTGAGCATGCATTGCCACTTGTCACTGGTGTCGCACGGAGCTCACGTCTCATGTCGTCTTCTGATCAGCTCTATCTCAGCGTCAAATTGTGCATCAACATATCGTCGAGGATGAAGCCAACCGCACGAGCGTCGCGATGTTCAACGTGCCTTGCTTCGCAGGAGGGGGGCTCATCTTCCTCTTGGCGCGATGATAGCTACCACCATTCTCCTGTGGGTCGAAGTTCCACTATCGCCAACCATAGTGGTTGGATGGCTGACTAGCGATGGGATGTATTGTACGTTCGTAGAGCACCCGCGATTTTATCGAACAACTCCTGACAGTTGGAATCTTCCTTTGATGAACATACCACAGGAGACACCCTCGAATGGATACCAACCGGCATGGACGGCACGCACCCACGTCAATGCAGCTTTGTAATGAATGTCTACTGAGGAGAAGCAACTGCCGAGCGAACTCTTCAAGCCAGACGGCAAGAAGGTCGACGAATCGCCGAACGGGCTCACGACGGGTGCGGACCCCATCAAACGCAAACGCACATAATCCCAGGATCTGGCAGTGGTATGTTGCGGAGGGATGAACAGCGCCAGAGCTCCGATACCGGGGTATCATGGCTCGCGTTGCAATGTCGACACCGTCGAACCGACCTCCGAGAGGCTGGGACACTGAGAAAGTGGAGAAATTGTGGCCACGAGTTCAATGTCAATTTAGCTACAGTCTGAGAAAAATAACCACCCCGACCGGTGTTCGGATGTTGCGATGATGTCTTCGACTTGAGATTTGGAACTTGCGTGCTCGAATCGCCCGGAAATTGTCATCATGGCACAGGAATTGATGATTGAATAAGTACGGACAGGGAAACGCTCAATGCATGGGTGGCGCGGTGTCCATTGGCCGGGGAGCGTAACGGAACAACAAGACAGCCCTGGCCGTGACATGGACTCGGATCGACGGATACCGAACACAATTAAAGGTTATCTGGGGCCCACCTTCCTCCTCTTCGCCATAAGGCGCTCCGAATGACGCACGGGCTGGCACCCGGATCGTTTCCTCTTCCTCTTCCTTGACGGCTTCGAAGGCGACATAGATGTAGTTAGAGGGGTGCAGTTAGGCTTCCCCCAGCGAGCCACTGTCGGGGGTTTGGGAGAGTCTTCTTCGAGGTCTGGGTCCAAGCGCGTGAGAGTTGAAGACTCCGCATCGGAGTCAGATTCCAGGGTGGTAAGGGTGGATTCCGTCTCGGCGTCCGACTCCAGGGCAGTGAGGGTGGATGTCTGCGAAAGTATCGAGGCGTGGCAAACGAATCCCCGGGGCTGGGAAGGAGCGAGTGAGACATCTCTCTCATCTGACGACGGGGGCCTGGGGTCGGAAGGGGTTTCGGCGCGCCTGTTCGGAGTGTGTTGACCCCGGTACCAAGCAGACAGTTCGCGCATGTCCTGCGAAAGGGTGGTAGAGCTGATGTCCGGCTGTTCAAGTCATTGGCGATGTGCACGGTAAGCCGACTAGAGGAGAACTTACTTACAAGGGTCTCGAGTGACTCTGTCTTTCGCAAGTCCTCCCTCGTGGTGGCGGGAGCTTCGCATTGAATCGGAGACGACGCCCTGTGGTTGAGTGTGCTGGCGGCCCCTACGACCATCTTCAATCTGGATGTGGTGAAACAAAATCAGGGTTCGACTCCCTCTTCAGAGTGCATTGAGTAGGCACGCACAAGATAGTAGCGACTTTTGTTTTGGCTGCGTTGAGGACGACTTGGTGGTGTTGAGGATTCAGGCCCGCTTTCTGCTTGGCCTCGGATATTCATGCTCGTACTTGTTGTGGCCGTTCAACGCTTCGACCAGGGCGGGAAGGGTCCGTTTTGTGGTGTCACAATAAACATGAACAGAACAAAAAAGTCGAGTACCGGTTAAAACGCGTAACGCCGAGTGCCACTCTCGGAGTAAGCAGAGTCGGCGGCGCAGTTCGTGTGGCGCCATTCAAAAGGACCGTGACAAGGCGTTGAAAACAGGGTGAAAAGCGGGGGCGATGTTCCCTGGGGCTGTGTAATTGTCACAAAGCTGGATCTCAGTGCGCTGAAACGTTGTCCAGCTAGCTTGAAGGCCACTGAGGAGACCAGGACAACTGCCTAGTTCAGTCAGGGAGAGGATGTGCATCCACTGGGCGCGATAAGAGGTGTGTCTATATCAGGCAAGTCCTTGTCACGCGGTCCCTTGGGGCGACGTGTGGCCTTGGTGGCTGAGCGCACTGCAACTTGAACTTGTCTTCCACAAGTCGGACCTTGGCAGCCGCTTTCGACATCATGCCAGGGACAACATGTCTTCGCCAAGCCAGCCAGCAGAGTCATGGGTCGCGGTATCTTCAGCATCGAGTTTTGGTAGTGGCTAGTTATGCTATGTAGTGACGTGCCGATCCGGAACGAACGAAAGTGAGTGGTCTTGCAGTTCGAGTTTCTACTAAGAAGCCGTCTAACTTCTCCAACAGCACATTTGTTGCGAAATATACTGTTCTATGTTGCTGTGTGAGTTAAAAGTCAAAACGCGGTTGTTAAAATGCCCGTGATTCGCATCGGTGCTTTGGATCTAATGACCCGCTTTGCCGATTGTGCCACTTAACGAAGGTCCGGGCAGCTTTTTCCTCCGCGAGCGAAGCGTGCAAAGCAATGTTCAAGGCGAGTAAGTGCTGACAGATCCTGATTAGAGTGCGAGAAATCCACAACCATCCTGCCGGTAGACACTGGGTATAAAATGACCATTGTCCCCCGATCATGCCCGTTCCTACCTCAACCTCGTCTACCTTCGTCACTCAAACGTTCCCCGATTTTTTTCGCGCAATCTATCAAGTCGGTAAGCCCCATCACAAGCATCGTGTCTTCGGTCTCCTTTTTATCAGACCTCCTTCTAACTTGTAAGTCGTCATATCTCACAGCGAATTAACCTCCCCTCGTGAACTGCAACGACACCACAATGGGATCAACCTCCCGCCGCCATCGAGTCTCCAAGAAACCCTCCAAGGTTTTCGCACCTCCCAAGAAAGCCAGCCACCGCCGGCCCCACAAGCCCTTCGACCCTTCTCCTCCAATCCCTCTCGTTCCGACTGCACACATCCAACGCGCTGAAGACAACGATCTCGACAAATACAACACCCACAACCCGTTCGACCACGACATCCCCCTCCACGACGTGACCGGCCAACCGCAGCGCCTCCCCAGGGGAGTGATCGCCTGCCCGACCGGCGGCGTCGTCTGTGCGCGCCTCCTCTACCCCACCCCCGAAGAGTTCTCCAAGATGCACGCCGTCAAGCCCGCCAACCGCTTTGGCCGCGCCCGCAACCCCGCCTCGTCCTCGTCCGTGTCCCCCGCAGCCACCTCTGCGCCCCCGACTAGTACTAGCAGCGCGGGCGCGACGGTCGCGGCGCTCGTCGAGCAGCTCAAGGCGGAGGGGCTCGACCCCGAGGACGAGATCATGCTCGCGCACCTCAAGACGCTCGACATGGAGGGCCGGTTCCGCGAGGACTACCACAACGCCGCGGAGGCGTGCGAGCGCGCGGAGGCGCTGCACCCCATGCACCGCAAGCTCGTGCGCTACCGGCGCGCGAGGAGGGATGGCGCCCTGTCCCGCGGCGACTACGCCGAGCTCAAGCGCGAGGTCGCGCTGCGGCGGAGGGAGGAGCGGCGCGCGAGGGAGGAGGAGGAGGCGAGGAAGCGTATGGAGGAGGAGAGGGTTCTGGCGGAAGAAGAGGCGAGGGAGCGCGTGGAGGAGGAGAGGGTGAGGGCAGAGATCGAGGCGAGGCGGCGCGAGGAGAAGCGGCTCCGTGCGGAGGAGGAGGCGCGGCGCGAGGCGGAGAGGCGGGAGGAGGAGGCGCGGCGGAGGCAGTGGGAGATGGAACAGCAGCGCCTCTTCGAGGAGTGCGAGAGGGCGAGGCTGGAGGAGATCCGCGAGAGGGAGAGGGTGCAGGCGCTGCGCAGGCAGTGGGAGGCGGAACAGGAGCAGTGGCGTCGGGAGGAAGAGGAGCGTCGTCGGATTGCGACGATGGAGCGCGAGCGGCGGGACCGAAGCATGATTCGCAGGTGGACTGTGGAGAGGGAGCAGGAGGAGTGGCAGGCGCGGTTCGAGCGCGAGGTGCGCGAGTACAACGAGTCCGTCCGCCGGGTTCGCGAGTTCGAAGAAAACCAGCGCATCGCGAAGATCCTGGAGGACATTAGGAGGTACAGAGTGGAGGCCGTCGCGAGCTACGAGTCCCTGTGGAAGAAGCTGAGGGCCAGGCAGTGTCCTCCCCAGTGCTTCTCCTTCGACAACTTCCCGCTCCCCATTTTCTGCGACGCTGGCAAGCCCGACCTCGACAAAATCACACCCAAGGCCGTTGCGGAGTTCGTGCTCAGTCCGCTCAGGACCGACGCGCACATCAAGTCGCACAAGAATCGCGTGAAAGACGAGCTCCTCTTATGGCATCCCGACAAGTTCAGCTCCGTGATTCTCCCGACGGTGCGGGAGATTGATCGAGAAAAGATGATGGTGGCAGCGGACAATATCATCAAGATCCTGAATGACATGAATGAGAAATTATGACAATGCCCGTAACTCTTTCTTTCCGGTCGTGCCATCTTAGACTTACTTTTGTTATGCCAGAGGCCGCGACCGTGAATCCTGTAGACAGTGGACATACTGCTTCTTCTTACTTGCAGCCATGGTAGTCAGATATGTATCCCAAATTGTTCGTGTATGCTAGTATTTTTATATCGTACTGCCTCACGTTTACTGGCATGATTGAGCCTTTGCTAGACTGTGGTTACAACGGCGAAGTAAGTACTTACTTTTCGTGTTCAGAGGCTAGAACTCAGCGAGACTCCGACATGGGACACTGGTGATGCCGCATCAAAAGCGAACCGCATTTTGCCACTCCGATAGAATTTAAACTCCGTGTGGCTGTCCGACATTCGACGTGTGAATATGGCCATGGCGGGTTGATGGGCAACCTCCGACTCGGCAGCGACAGCGCATTCGACATAACACTTTCGAGCTCACGTGTCTTTGCACCGCATGCCATTGCCAGTTCTCCCATGCCATGGCCATCAACGCGGCATTGGCGTGTTCTGCTGGTATGTGATCTCCCCGGCTACTATTTCTAGAACGCATATCGTCCTTATTATAACTATTACTTCTGTCAGTACTACACAACTCGCGAGGATACGCCCGAAATCGCTTTCTAGATCCCGTGAACAGTCTTGGCGTGTTCATCCTACCCCACCGAGACAGATGCCATCCTCCCGAGGTCAGCTGGAAGGTGAGGAGCATCGGGAGGACCTCAGCGAAGTTTGCTCTGTCAATACCTCCAAGTTCAACATCAGTTCGCGATGGCGGGCGGCGGTCTGCTTTCTCTCGCTGATGATGCATGATGCCCTATTTTAAGACCGCGTCCAACCATTCGCTGGAGGCCCCCTCCTCCCAAGGGTGTTCGTCGTCCTCCATACAGCCTCCCGCCGCATTTAATCGTGCCGTGCGCGATGTTCTCACCGTTGTCTGCACCAATCGACGTGCCTTCCCATGTTGATTGTAACAGGGTCTGCGGCTACGTCGACTTCTCTCAATCGGTGCCTGCCTCCCGTCCTCTCCCGTACTTCCCTGTTGCCTTCTGACTTGTTCAACTCTACAGATCTCAACACTGCACGGGCAAGCGCGGCCAATGGCAATGCCTGCCTGGCGACCGCCCGACCTCGGGACTTGTGCCGGCCACAGAATTTCCATGAGCGGTTGAGCGGGTGTCCAGATGACAGATGGGCCGTATCTCCCTTCCTGCAGCCAGGGCGACCTACAGCATGCATGCGGCCTCGAAGTACAAATACGCCCGTGCCTCGAGCCCTTCCTCCTCGGTGACCCGGAGTCCTCTCGCACTTGCCTTCCCCGACCCTCCCGCTCTCTGCCGCGTAGAACGCGTTCGCCTTCGACATCTTCGGCTGGATCCACCATGAAGTTTTCTGCGTCACTCCTTCTAATCTCCCTCGCTGTGGCTGCCTCGGCCAGCCCCTTCCACGTCCCGAGAAGAGGAGATGAGCAGCAAGGCCGCTCTGGGAGAGGAGGACACCACCACAAGGGTTTGACTGCCTCAAGCAGTGTCGCCGCAAGCTCCGCCGCGCCCTCTGTCGCTAAAGCTTCGAGCGCGGCTGCTTCGGCGTCCGCCTCTGCTTCCTCAACGGCGGTCGGTACTGCAGCTGCCGCCTCAGCCTCCGTGGCCACCAGTGCAGCTGTCGCCTCAGGCTCGGCCGCAGCGAAGGGCGCAACTAGCGTTGCCAGCTCCGTTAGCACCGCGGTTGTACGTCTCTCTTCATGCTCTTCGCAGCCTACCTATGCTGAAGTACATCCGTACAGGCTACCAGCACCGCCGCGGCGGGCGACAACGCTGCGTCGGGCAACGCTGCTGCCGGGGGTGCCGACGCTCAGTCGTCGCTCACGCTGCTCAACTCGGTCATCGCGACCGGGTTCGAGAACAACGGGCAGGCCGTGCCCGAGGCAGGCCAGGTCGCCTCGCTCACCTCCTCGAACAACTTCATCAACTTCTGCGCGACGGTCCCGGGCAAGCCGCTCACTAACGGGCTGCAGATCGTGACCGGGTCGTGCAACCCCGCGCCCATGGGCGTGATCGCGGCGACGACGAACATGCCGTCGTCCAAGTTCGTGTTCCCCGCGAACGGCGGCACCGTGCCCGCGAACAAGGACTTCACGATCCAGATGGCGATCCGGAACCTCGTCACGGGCAACTTCGTGAACGCGGCCGAGAACTACTTCTCCGCCCCACAGCAGATCGACGCCGCATCGGGCAACATCAAGGGCCACTCGCACGTCGTCATCGACCCGCTGCCCAGCCTCAACAGCACGGCGCCGACGGACCCCACGCGCTTCGTGTTCTTCAAGGGTCTCAACGCCCCCGCGGACAGCAGCGGCATCCTCACCGCGCTCGTCCCCGGGGGCCTCCCCGCGGGCTCGTACCGCATCTCGTCGATCAACTCGGCCGCGAACCACCAGCCGGTCCTCGTCGCTGTCGCCCAGCACGGCGCGCTGGACGATATGGCCTAGTGAGTGTGCCTCCCTCTCTATCTATCTTTATCCCGCTCGGAATCGGAACCCCCGGGAAACTCATCATCATCATCACCATGCTCATCATCGTTTTGCACATCCAGCTTCACCGTTGCTTGAATTGCTAGACAATCCAAGCCTCCCATTTGGACGTGTCGGTTCTCGGCAGGCTTGCGTTTACGTACGCTGTAGAGTACATCAGTTCGTAGGGGAATGGTAATTGTGCGACGCGGTACTCCAGATTTTCAGCCACGGTGCACGTCCTGGACCGTGGCACGCCTGCCATAAGTAAGCTAATAGCTGGGGCCGAGATCTGTCGCCTGGCGGCAGTCTGGCGGCAGACAGACAGTTCGGATCTGATCTGTCCGACATACTATGGCTCCCCGGGAAGTGAAATATTCCACAGGAAGTGAAATTTCGCATTAGGTACTCACGTACTTGACCGG